>QMIH01003810.1:1659-19139 GCA_003987875.1 Clarias batrachus | reverse complement strand
AACCCTACTAGCCGTCAAGGCCTACTAGCGGCTAACCCTGCTAATAGCTAAGCACTCATGTGGTTACACATACTARGGAAGWCACAGAACAGTACTTRCACAGGAGGAGACACGGCCTAACTAAACATGAACAGAGCAGCTCCATGAATCCACAARAACAAGGAACATACAGAAAACAAACAATAGAGCCTTCTAGAAAAACAAAGATAAAGCAATATAATTAAAACAAACTCAAACAAACAAAAAGGAATGCCCACATGACAGTATATATAAAAACAACAAACATACCAAACAAATATACCAAACAATGCTCGACCCAGTTTCCCAGAACAAACTGATATTTATAGAAGCTTTAACGAGCCACCTCAATTGAGGTGAGCACTCATCACCTGACTGAGGTGGCTTCTGGGAAACTGAGTCGATCAACAAAAACTACAGACAGACATGAACAGTGACCTCTAGTGGAGGTTCCTAACACATACACAGTCATACACAGTACGATATGTAGTGAAATGCTTATACGACCGCCAGTGACTATTAATAGGAAATAAATATAAAAAAAGGAAAAAAGAAAGCCAATTTAACTAAGAAAGAATAAAATATATTTATAGTACAAAATATACAATTAAGAAAAATATAAGAAATATAAGAAGACCTACAGTAGGTGTAGAATACAGAAAATATAGAATTTATGGAATTTTTGTGTTGGAATGAAGTGGAGTATAAATAGAAAGTTCAGGGGGGGGGGTGTAAATATGCAAGTGTTGTACCTATTAAGAGACTGTATCGCCCACGGGAAGAAGCTCCTCCTCAGTCGCTCTGAGGCTGGTAAACACTTCAAATTATAAATACTTTACAGACTTTTAATGTTCTCTGGTAACATTCTAAACTTATAAAGTAAGTTTAAAATGTTAAAGTATTATTTGTAAAGGGAAATAATACTAAGAAGTTACCTGTCAGTGCTGCTAGGAAACATTGTTGGTTGCTTTGTCGAAAAGTAAAGATAAATGAGAATTTAAAAGAAGCTAAAATACAACAACAACAACAAATAATTACAAAATTAGATACACCCAGACGGTTAAAAAAACTTTTTTGTTATATGTAAGAGAAAGACAAGTCTTTGAAACAAACTGCTTCAGTTTAAGTAGTATATGAACGAAACATAAAGATTAGAACGTTAGTACAATTTCTGTGCTGTTTAATCAAGACATTCATTTCTGTAGCTGTAGGTCTAGCAACATTTAAGGGCTTTTTCACAATTGGACTGAATTATTTGGTTCACCTCCATGACAGATTCGGACATGTTTCAGGGAGGAGCTCATACAGATTTGGTTTAACAAGTATGTGTGCGTGCATGTGTATACACAGCACATTATTCATCTTATGTAATAAGAAAATGAATAGCTTATTTTTAAATAGATGTGGAAAGAAATTTGCCAAAAATGGAATCTTGCATGATTTTGTCCTTTACATACGTAAACAGTCTACACACATATGGAAATTTGTCCTGACAGCCCTATTTGAAATTACTTGATCAGTTTAACTGTATTTACTCACTCACCATCTATACCGCTTAATCCTGTATTCAGGGTCACAGGGGGCCTGGAGCATATCCCTGGACAGGGTGCCAATCCATCGCAGGGCACAGACACACACATACACTCACTCATTCACACACTACGGCCAATTTGGGAACGCCAATTAGCCCAACCTACATGTCTTTGAACTGTGGGAGGATACCAGATCACCCGGAGGAAACCCACCAAGCACGGGGAGAACATCCATGCACACAGAGACGGGAATTGAGCCTGGCCGGGGATCGAACCCGGACCCTGGTGGTGCAAGGCGACAGTGTTAATCACTACACCACCATGCCACCTAACTGCGTTTAATTAAGGCAAAAAACAAATAAAATATAAATTATGACCCTGCTTCCACATTTTTTTGGATGTAAAGGTAAAAATGYAATGAATAAAGTGTGCCTTGTTACACATTGAAAGTGTATAGTGATATATTGCATTTGTGTTACAGAGAGTTTAAAGGTGTTTGGTCCAGATGTTCCTCTTGTTGCTGTAGCTGGTAAAGACCTGGTTCTTCCCTGTTTTATCAAACCCAGCACCAGCGCTGTGGACATGAGTGTGCAATGGGTTAGACTAGATGAAGTGAATTCATTAGTGCATCTCTATAAGGATCACAAAGACAGAAATGAAGATCAGGCTGAATCCTACACAGCGAGAACGTCACTGTTCAAAGACGAGCTACAGAAAGGCAACGCTTCACTCAAACTCTCAGCGCTCCGAGTCTCTGATGAAGGAGAATATCAGTGTCTCATTGAAGACAAATCCTGGTCTGATTACATCAGTATCTATGTTACTGTTGAGGGTAAGTTTCACTTCTGCACTGAAGTTTTTTTTTACAATAACTGCTACAATTAATTTGATTTTTTAAAAATATTATAAATTTTGTGTATAAATTTTGTAGTTACATTGCAGCAACCTGTATTTTTCATTGTAGTATTTCAGATTTACGATTAAGGATGTTTTACACTGGGTGTTCACTCACTGACTGACTAAATGATCCCCAGCACAGAAGACACTTAGGAATAACTCTGTTGGTGCCAATATGTTTGCAAAAATATGTTTTAATGTTTGGGCCTTACTGGGAGGCCAGCCTTTCAGATGTGCAGCATGCAGTCTGATCATGGCTCTGGCGAACTGAGAAAACTTTCTTCCTTGTTGGTGTCCAAGCACTAGTGAAACACTGGAATAAGTGGATTATATACTGTAGAGAATCAAATGGAGAATTTTTACTCTCATAACATATTCTCTTCAGGTACACGCTCCATGCTACTCACATGAGCATCGCTACATTCACAGTATGGCAGGCGACCACAATCACTCTCTGTGGGCAGGAGGGAGATATAAAGAAAAATACAGAAGGAGAAATTAGTAGACTAGAGAGAACAGGAGAGACAGAGAAGAACACAGATGATAGAAATGAGGAAATGAGAGAAGTGATGTAGTAATGAATGTGAGAGATGAGGATGAGGTACAGCTGAATCAGAGTGATGAACAGAAGCAGGGGATGATGTGAGTCAGGTGGAGTCAGATGATCCTACTGTAGTTGCAGTTGGACATCGTAGTATTTTCTTCTCTGCTCATGAAGGTTTTAGTGCAGTAATACGCAAATTTCACTCACTCATCATCTATACCGCTATATCCTATATTGAGGGTCGCAGGGGGGGCATGGAGCCTATCCCCACACAAATTTCAATAAGTTTTTTTTATGATAAATGTTTTTTTCACATGTATCAAATGCACAATCAGTAATCAATACATGTATGGTGTGATTTAAAAAATATTTTTTTTATACACCTCCTTCACTGTATACCGACCTCCCACACCTCCCTGACAAAACGTTTTGCCATCCCTTCACCACTCCACCAAAAGTCCTGTGAAAAACGATTTGCCCCTATCGTGAATTTTTTTTTCTGCAAATTTGTCAGACATACAGTAAATTATTGAGATAATAGCATTATTTAAAGATTGAGTAAATACATAATGCAGTTTTAAATGATGATTTCATTTATTAAGGGAAAAAAGCTGTCCAAACCCACCTGGTTCTATATGTAAAAAAGGAATGGAGTAATAGATTCCAGACGCTCATTAAAGAAGCCAGAACAACATCTAAAGAACTGCAGGCCTGTTGAATCAGCGTCCGTGATTCAACAATAAGAAAGTGTCTGGGCAAAACTGGCATCCATGGGAGAGTTCCAAGGCTAAAGCCAAAAAGAACATGAAGACTCATCCAATATTTGCCAAACAATATCTTGATTATCCCCAAGACTTTTGGGCAAATATTCTGTGAACTGAAGAGATAAAGGTTTATCTGTTTGGAAGGTGTGCGTCCCATTGCGTCTGGCATAAAACTAACACAGCATTTCATAAAAAGAACATCATACATCATGTACCAACAGTCTCACATGATGGTGGTAATGTCATGGTCCAGGACTGCTTTTCAGCTTCAAGAACTGGACAATTTGCCATAATTGATGGAAACATGAATTCCGCGCTCTAAAAAAAAATCCTGAAGGAGAATGTTTGGCCATCACTTTGTGACCTTAAGGTCAACCACACTTGGGTTATGCAGCAGGACAATGAATCGAAACACCCGCAGGTCCACGGCCGAATGGCTCAAAAAAAAAAAAAAGGTTACTCAAAATCTGGACTTAAATATGATTGAAATTACCTTAAAAAAGCCGTTCATGCTTGAAATCCCTCCAATGCCTCTGATTTAAAACAATACTGTAAAGAAGAGCTGGCCAAAAAAGACTCATTGCCAGTTATTACAAACGCTTGATTGCAATTGTTAATGTTAAGGGGAAGTAGATTGTAGTTAATAGGTTTAGGAGCAGTTTTTTTTTTATTTTTACGGCCAGGTAGGTTCGGACAGCTTTTTTCACTTAAAAATGAAATCATCATATAAAAACTGCATTTTGTATTTACTCAAGTTATCTTTGTGCAATATTAAAATTAGTTTGATGATCTGAATCACTTAAATGTGACAAATATGCATAAACAATCAGGAAAAGGCAAATACTCTTTCACGGCACTGTAGTCTTGTAAATGTGTAGTAAAATGAATAAAAATTAGAACTCACTGCTCACCAGAGATGGATGAAGTATTTAAATAAATTACTCAAGCGAAATTTTAAATAGACAGGAAAACATGTACTGTGTTGATGTCTGAACTTAAGTAAGAGAAAGTATAAAGTCAGAGTAGGTGTGTCTACTGTGTGTATATTATGTAAAATGGAAAGATAATACAGGTTGTGCTATTTTAGATAAATAAAAAAATAATACAGATTATGCTTCTGACATCAGTAGCAAATCATTATATCAGTTACTGGGAAAGAATATTGTCCTTACTACTTCTGTACATAACTGGACATTCATTTCTGTGAATCAGACTTGAACAATGAATAGCCACTTATTTTACAGTCATGTGGAGCTAAACCTCTATGATATTTTCTGTAAAATAGGACATTTACCCATTTGAACATTTTGCAATTCAAATGTCATAGACACTTAAACAGACAGATAGTGCTAGAACACTAAAGAGGCATAATACACAAGATAGAATGCTGTTGCTGAGATGAAGCATACACTACACTATCAAACAGTAAAAATTTCAGTTGCATGTAAGGAAGGTTCACATTACAGTAAAGTATGGTACTGTACATACATAAGCCTGTAATGTCTATAAAGACATTATGCATTATAGGTTATGTACTGTATGTACTGTACCATTATACTCTTGTGTTTGCTATGTCCAGTACAAATCTATTAAGGGTTTTTTTTGCAAGCTACTGATTCACATTCTCTCTGCTCTAGTTGCCAGGAAACCCAGTAAATATAATTTTCCACCATCGAGTGCTGCTGATCATTTAAATAAAAACACCTGTATATGCATGAGTGCCAGCAGCCATAATCATACACTATATGCATAGATTGTTTTTTTTTGTTTGTTTTTTCTTACACTATTTTTTTATGTCAATGCACATTTATCTTTCTTAATCGTGCTGTTGGCATCATAGTCTGCCTCTCTCTTTTGCTCGCCCACTTCCTCACTGAGTAGTCATATAGACATTAAAGGTAGTGTACAGATGTATGTAAAGCAAAAGTGGAAGGTGAGTGTTTGCAATTATAAATAGGCAACTTTTTATTAATCATCTCATTATCATTTACACTGCATGAAACGTTGCTCCAGAAATTCTATGCTTTTTATGAGAGTATTTTTGTTTAGTAATGTACAAATTAACTTCCACAAACACACAGTAATGTATTTCCAAATATAGAACTATTTTCACAAAATTAAATGCACCAATATTTCTGCAATTTGCACATTTGTGGCCTGCTGCATTGAACATACAGTAAAGTAAATTAATTATTAATTATATTTAAAAAATCTATTACAACAATTTAACAAATAGGTGGACAAATAATTTTAGGTCAATTCAAAAGGAAGTCAGTTATTTTGATTCGTTTGCAAAAATGCACCCGATGGATTTTGATACACTTCTCCTAGGGAATTTATACGATCACTACTAAACAGGGCCTGTGGGATCTAAAGACACTGAGGATGTAAAATTGTAGAGGGATTTTTGATATCAGCCATGACGATGACTTAAACGTACGCTGAAAAATAATTAATAACTTTGTGTGGCATTATATTCAGTGACACGTTCAATTATATCACGTTCAGTGATATCATATTGAGTAGCATCATAGTGCGATGCTTTTCTTCCAGCATCTGCTGCCTAGTCTACACACGTACACAACACAAATGCACTCTCACACTCACACAGACACACATACACGCACAAACACAACATATATGACACACATACATCACACACAACAAATCATGTATGCTAACAAATCATGTCTCACGCACACATCACACATATTAACACACACATCACAAATGTTAACACACACACAAACATGCACAAACACATTTACTTCTCACACACAGACTGACGCACCCACACATCTTTCACACAAACACACACACACAAATATATACAGTACACACACACATACACACACACACCTCTGTATCTCTCTCACACACACTAACCCTCACATCTCACACACACACACACACACACACACACACACACACACACACACACACACGCGCGCACACACGCGCGCGCACACACACACACCAATGCACTCAACAGATAGTTAGCCTAATCAGCCCTATAGAGTGTGTGACATGTACAAGTTGTGCGGTGAACCTGATGGCTTTTTGTAGGTCTTAACACGGTTAAATAACACAGGTTGTGCGGTCCACCTGGGACGCAATGGCACGAAGTGTCTGAAATAAATATGCTGATCTGTTGCTTATAAAGTTTTGAGACAAAAGCGTATTTCAAGTATTTCAAGTTTTAATGGCATTCTTACATTTACGATGACTTCCTGAAGGTCATGTACAGAAATTTGCATGGAAGTTAAGATTTGTACCTTACAGCACAGTGAATTTCTTTGGATATCGCTGTTAGGAGTCTGAGGTCAGAGCGCAGGGTGAGTCAGGATTCAGCACCCCTGGATCCAACAGGGTTAAGGACCTTGCTGAAGGACTCAACAGTGGCAACTTGGCAGTACCAGGGATTGAACCTCCGAACTTCCAATAGTAATGTAGTAACACAGGGCCTTAACCATATGAGCCACCACTGCCTCTAACACACTTGCCCACAATTCACTTGCAGATTCCCTAGTTTCAGTCATTTTTTGCAGAGGAGGACACCCCAGCTTCAGAAAGTGAAGATTCTGCTAAATATTTGTGCTATCCATTAACTAAGCAAGCCAATTGCAATTAGCACATCTAATTAGTGAAATCATGTTTTATGCACAGGGAGAGCTGTAATACAATAATCATTTTTGCCACTACTACATGCAGAGAATTAATGAACTATCTATATAAATCCAGATGCATCTGCTTTACAGCATGTGATATGCAAGGAAATTATTTTCCTTTGGACTACGGTTCAGAAGACCTCCGGTTGAAAACCCCACAATCACCAAGTTGCCACTGTTGGTCCCTTGAGCAAGACCCTTAACCCCCAATTGCTCAGATGTATAATGAGATAAAAATGTAAGTCAAACTGGATAAGGATGTCTGCCAAATGCCTAGATGTAGATATACAACCCTGGTATATCTAGATATCTAGATGTATATCTAGATGTCGATGTAAATGTACAGCACGCCATGTTACAGCACCCCTGGAGCAGACAGTTAAGGGCCTTGCTCAAGGGTCCGACAGATGGCAGCCTGGTGCAACTTGGGTTTGAACTGATCACTAACTCAGAGCCTTTACATACTTTGCTACCACTGCTCTGTTAAAAAAAGGAAAGCAGTAGAATCACCCATTGGATATAAAAAACATAACCTGGTATTCAGTACCTTAACTTGTAACTTGTAATAATTTCTGATTGGGGATCAAGTGCAAATAACTTGAAACAAAAGTACTTATAATGAAATGTCAATAGAAGCTGATGCTTTTATTACAGATGAATTGATGAAAAACCTTTTGGTGTACTGTACGTGGTTTAGTCTCAAACCACGTACACCAAGTATAAATGTGCTGTATATATTTTTTAAATGCTTGGATAGTGTAATATCACTTGGTACTTGGGAATCATTTTCCTATCAGGAAGCAAAGATTATGGTGATCAGAAATAAAGTGCTTCTTCATTTCACCATTTTCAACTTAGGGGAAGTCGACAGTGATTGTTAATTCTTTCATTGACGACCAAATGTAGAAAAGCTGCTGTTCAGGAAAGACGACGACTGAACAGTCATAAAACCTGTGTGTACATTTTTATCATCCATCTACATCCCACTTGGTTTATTTTATGTTCTGTGTAACCATAATTAAAGCTCTGTAGTCTATCAGACAAAGTGTTCAGACGCAGCCAACAATCGACAGCATAATTATTAGTGCTATGGAAATAAGGTAATGCATTTAACCATAACAAGCCATTTTAGCACCAAATATTGAAGGTTTTTTTTTTCATTTATAACTTACATGGTTCAGTTTGAAGCTGCTTTCAATGAAAACGAGTAATGGACAATTCTCACTACACATTGATTATTCGTCCTTGCAGGTCTATGAAAACCTATAGATATATGCTCCACTGAAGGATTCCACAAAACAGGCCATTTAAAGCAATATTATCTCCTGATACTTCAATTATTGGGGAAAACAAAATTATTATTATTATTATTATTATTATTATTGTAATACTAAACAAAAATATAAATACAACACATTTGTTTTTGCTCCCATGAACTCAAACATCTAACATTTTCTATATACACAAAATAACCATATGTCTTAAATATTGTTCACAAATCTGTCAAAATCTGTGATAGTTCAATTCAATTCAGTTTTATTTGTATAGCGCTTTTAACAATTGTCATTGTCGCACAGCAGCTTTACACAATCAAAAGAATTATTTAAGTTTGTATGAAATGTGAATGTGTATGAATCAAAATGGTCAGATTGTCCCTGATGAGCAAGCCGAAGGCGACAGTGGCAAGGAAAAACTCCCTGAGATGACAATAGGAAGAACCCTTGAAAGGAACCGGACTCAACAGGGAACTCATCCTCATCTGGGTGAAACAGAAAGCAGGAACTGATCTGCATTTATACTGTGTGTTAGGTGGCAGGCAGTTCAGTATAACAGATGTTAACAGATGTTAATTGATGTTAATATGGAGTCCAGGTAATTATTGGAGGCTCAGGTAGTTGTAGAAAATTGCAGTCCTGAACTAACGAGTGACTGCAGCCAAGTCCTCAGAGAAACAGCTGTCAACATCAGTTGAGGCCAGAACCGTCTTCATAGTAGAGTGAAATCGTCCCCAGACATTGGACGCATCCCAAAGAGACACATGGGGCATCCATGTGCCAAGATCTTCAACCAGAAGCAGGGCACCAGGATGAGTCAGACAGGTCCAGAGGGCAGAGGGAGTCTGGATCAATGGCAGCTCAGGAATGACATAGCTCGACAGAGAGAAGGAAAGAGAGAGGGGGGAGAGCAGAAGAGGAGAGAGTAGGTATGGTCACGGTCACATAATGTATAAGGTGAATGTATATTTAGTGCAGAGTGCAAGCAGGGACTCCGGCAGGACTAGCTATAATAGCATAACTAAAAGGGAGAGCCAGAAGGAAACACAGGCATGAGGGCTCCCTGAGATGTAAAGCAACCAATCACCTCACTGTCAACAAACCTGAGTGATCAATGAGAGTGGGGAGGACAGCATCTAAACATACCAGTTCACCAGAATACTCTACGTCCATGAGTCCCCCAGATCTGCTCCTTAACGTAAGGCTAATCTATTTACAAAAATGCTTGGCTAAATAAATAGGTTTTTAGCCAAGACTTAAACACTGAGACTGTGTCTGAGTCCCGAACACTATTTGGAAGGTTATTCTATAACTTTGGGGCTTTGTAAGAAAAAGCACTGCCCCGTGCTGTAGATTTTATAACATGCAGTACTGACAAGCACCCTGCATTCTTTGATCGAAATAGGCGTGGCAGATCGTAATTCACTCTGGTACTGCGGCGCGAGACCATTTAATGGTTTATATTTCAAAAGTAGTATTTTTAAAATCAATGCAAAATTTTACAGGGAGCCAATGAAGTGAAGATAAGATAGGGGTGATGTGCTCGTATCTTCTGGTTCTTGTAAGGACTCTGGCTGCTGCATTCTGAACTAATTGTTGCTTGTTTATAGACCTAGTTGAACAACCAGACAGTAAGATGTTACAATTTTATTATTAAAAATCTTAATGAAGTCCTCACTACTGCATGATGTTGTTGTGGAGATTTCTGCAGTGGTCTTATTTCTAGTTAATTTGGCTATGGTATTAAATAAAAATCTAGGATTATTTTTGTTATTTTCTATAAGAGTGGAGAGATACGTTGATCTAGCTACACTTAGAGCTTTTCTATAGTTCAAGATGCTCTCCCTCCATGCTATTTGAAATACTAACAATTTAGTTTGACGCCATTTACTTTCAAATTTCCGAGTCTGTTTTAAACTGCGCGTGTGATCGTTATACCAGAGAGTGAGTTTCTTATCTGTAATAATTTTCCTTTGAACTGGAGCTACTTTATCTAAGCTATAATGGAATGTCGACACTAAACATTCAGTCGCCTGTTCGAGTTCTGTGGAATCAGATGGCGATCCAATCAAAGTTGATAATTCTGGGAGATTATTGATAAAGCTCTGTGCGGTAGTTGATGTGAATGTACATTTAATACAGTAGTGCGGCGCTGTGCGTAGATTATTACTATGACACACTTTAATTGAGACAAGATAGTGATCTGAGATAACTTCAGACTGTGGAATTGTGAATAAATTTCTTATACTTAATCCGAAGAATAATATTAAATCTAGAGTGTGAGCTGCTTTATGAGTGGGTCCTACTACACACTGATTTACTCCTACTGAGTCCAGTATGGACAGGAATGCTGTTCTCAGAGAGTCTTCTGGATTCTCAAAATGAATATTAAAGTCTCCAGCAATTAACGCTTTGTCTACAGAAACAACAAGGTTTGAGAGGAAATCTGCAAATTCACAGAGAAACTCCAAGTACGGCCCTGGGGGTCTGTAAATGATGATTATCAGGATAGACTGCGCAGACTTAATAGTTGTAGCTGACTTTTTATGCATTAAATTTGTGTCTGTGTTTTTGTACGCGAGACAGATTATGGTTATAAATAACTGCGACTCCTCCTCCTCTACCAGTTAGCCGAGGCTGGTGTATGTAGCTGTATCCAGGAGGACTCGCTTCATTTAGAGCTACATACTCGTCCTGTTTAATCCAGGTTTCTGTTAAACATAATATATCAAACTCCTGGTTCATGATAGTTTCATTAACAATAACTGCTTAAGATGCGAGAGATCTAATATTTAATGAGGTGCCGGCTGCGCATTCAGTGTGCTCTGAGTTTGTGGTAACTATGTTAATTAAATTACTAAAACAGACTTTCTGAGTCTTTCTAAATTTGTGTTTAGCTCAGGGAACAGACACAGTCTCAATATGACAACTCCATGCAGCTAGCAGACGGTTGGTTTAGCCTGTCTGCCTGCTCCCTGGCCTTGGCTCTGGATTGTCACAGATTAACTAGGCCTCTTCTGAGACTATGTGCTATACTACAAGAAATGAGAGCAGCACCTTCCCGAGTGGGATGGACGCCGTCCCGCCCTAACAGACCAGCTTTGCCCTCAAAGCACTTCCAATTATCTATGAAGCCTACGTTATTTTCGGAGCACCACCTGGACATCCAGCGGTTCAGCGACCATAACCTGCTGTATACTATGTCGCCACGTCTCATTGGGATGGGACCAGAGCAAACTACATCATCGGACATCGCCTTTGCTAGTTTAAACACCTCTGAAAAGTTACTCTTACTAACCTCTGACTGACGAAGGCGTATATTGTTAGCTCCAGCATGTACAACTATCTTAGAGAACCTATGCTGACATAGAGCCCTAAGATTACTACTATGTGCGGTGCTCTTTCTCCCGGGATACACCTGACCACTGCCGCTGGTGCCCCTAAAGGCCTAGCTTATTTCACGTGATAGTGAGTACTCCTTTGCCGCGAATATCCATCCCACCTCACAGGAGTGCCTTAGGCTAGCCACAATAAAAGGCCACTCTGAAACGTGCAGTTTTGTTTTAATGGGGGGTCTGGGGACTCAGAAAACCACTGTCTGGTGTCAGTATCTGGTGTGACCACCATTTGCCTCATGCACATCTCCTTCGCATAGAGTGTGTTTACACGTGGTCTGTGGTTGTGGGGCTGGTTACTGCCAAATTCTCTGAAACGCCTTTGGAGACGGCTTATGGTAGAGAAATGAACATTCAATTAACGAGAACAGCTCTGGTGGACATACTTGCTATCAGCATGCCAACTGCACGCTGCCTCAAAACTTGCGACATCTGTGGCATTGTGCTGTGTGATACAACTGAACATTTCAAAGTGGCCTTTTATTGTGGCCAGTCTAAGGCACACCTGTGCAATAATCATGCTGTCTAATCAGCATCTTGATATGGCACACATGTGAGGTGCGATGGATTTTCTCGGAAGTGCTCACTATAAAAGATTTTGACAGATTTGTGAACAATATTTGAGAGATATAGTTATTTTGTGTATGTAGAAAATGTCAGATCTTTGAGTTCATCTCATAAAAAATGGGAGCAAAAACAAAAGTGTTGCATTTATATTTTGGTTGAGTATATTATTAACAAGGTGTTTTCCATTTGTTTCTATAACGTTCAAACAAGTAACATAAGTATTTGATCAAAAACATATGGACTGAAATCTTCCATTTTAAAAAGACATGCAAGGTTTACATGATACATGATTTTATGTGGAAAACAGTGACTCACAATAAATAAATAAATAAATAAATAAATACTTAGCTAGATTTTCACTTACTGGCTAGGTTTTCACTGATTGGGTCACAAATAATGCCACTAGACAGGCCTAACCAGAAACAGCAAAACATCAAACAGGAAATAAAACCGCAAACGTGAACATTATTGTCAAAACAAAAGTCTGTAACAAATAGTCAAAATCTAGATAAATTACTTTACTAATATGTKTAGGAAATGCACCAAGATTACCTCTGTTTAAATCATTGATCAATCCATTCTGATTTTCTATACTGAGTGGTTAGATAAGTATGGGCTCAAATTGTGATAAGTAGATCTACTGTACAAGACAGAGAAAACGGATCATTTGTGTCTGATCACAGAGGATTACCCAGGAGGGTGCTAATTTAATAATAGTTAATAATTAGCTAATTTAATGTACAACACAATCATAATTTTAAATCACATGCTTTAAAAAAACATATACTATTTTTACTTTTGGCCAAAGATAAAGAATAAAGTAATAAAATACAGTTAAAATCAAATACATCTAGAATTTGAAAATTACCATGAAATAATACCCTATAATATTTTTTATGTTACCTTTCTTATTTTATTCAATATTTAATTAAATGTTGAATTTACTTTCACTGAATTTACAATTATATTTCTATTTATTGTTTATAGCTCATGGAAGTCACCCAGTGATCATGATGGAGACATATGATAACTCAGGAGGAATTAATCTAGTGTGTGAGTCTAGAGGCTGGAAATATGAACCTGATGTTCTGTGGCTGGACAGAGAASGAGCTCCTCTAACTGCTGAAGAGACACAGATACACAGAGAGACTGAGGGCCTCACTGTGAAACGCCGCATCACTGTTTATGATTATAGCAACTCCAACAGATTTTACTGCAGACTTCTACAAGGTCATCACATGATGGAAGCAGACGTTATCATAAGTGGTAAGTGTCAATGCAAAAAAAAAAATATCTTATACTCACGGTCCACTTTAATAGGAATACCTATACCCCAGGTTCATTATGCATTTATCTCAGCAGCACAATGCACATCATCATGTAGATCACACACAGTAGGATGCAGATCAATCCCTGATATCTATTTTACCTAAATGAGGATGGGTTGAGTCTGGTTCCTCTCAAGGTTTCTTCCTACTACCATCTCAGGGAGTCAATTGCCTTCAGATGACCCCAAAGATAAAAAGTCTAAGGGGGTCAGAGGAGACCTTGGGGGCCATTCAACTGGTCTGACACTAACCCACATTGGATAGATCCCTCCAAGACTGTTGGAACAAAAAAAAGTGATAGTGGGGCCATTCTTCATCAGTGGAAATGACCACTCGATATTTGAAATTGCTACATGATGATGTGTTTCCCTCTTTATGCACTGAAGCTTTCCTAGATGAATGCTTTACCGAGCATTCCTAGATGAACAGTTTCCTGAAAAGTGGATTGGTTGTCATGGGCCTGTTGAATGGCTCCCAAGGTCTCCCGATCTGACCCCCTCAGACTTTTATCTTTGGGGTCATCTGAAGGCAATTGTCTATGGTGTGAAGATATGAGATGTGCAGCACCTGAAACTACGGATACYGGAAGCCTGTGCTGGCATTTCTCCTGCGGTGTTGCTATCAGTGTGTGAAGAGTGGGAGAAGAGGGTTGCATTGACAATCCATCACAATGAGCAATGGGCAGCACATTGAACACATTTTATAAGTGGTCAGAAACTTGTAAATAACTCATGAAAGAATAAAGTTACGTTAAAACAAATACCATTGTTTTTCTTGTGAAATTCCCAATAAGTTTGATGTGTCACATGACCCTCTTCCTATTGAAAAAAACAAAAGTTGGATTCAAGATGGCCGACTTCCAAATGGCCACCATGGTCACCACCCATCTTGAAAAGTTTGCCCTCTCACATATACTAATGTGCCACAAACAGGATGTTAATATCACCAACCATTCCCATTTTATTAAGGTCTATCCATATAAATGGCCCACCCTATATATACAGATTATGAGCTTCAATCTATATTCACATGAAACATCAGATTGAAGAAAAAAAAATGTGACCTCAGTGACTTTCTGCCAGATGAGCTGGTACTGTATTCTGTATGGTGCAAAAATAAATAAATAAATAAATAAATAAATAAAGTGAGCATCAGTGCTGTGGGTGGAAAATCACTCTTTATAATCCTGATAAGCATGAAAGCATCTCAGCATGCACAAAATATCAAACTTTAGGTGATCAAGCTCTAACAGCCAAAGACCACTCCTGTCTGCCAAAAACAAGAATTTGAAGTTTAGCCACTCACTGTATAGACTGCTGTGTTTTGAATTTTTTTTTCGGATCAACATTTTCTGAAATACTCAAACCAGACCATCATGTGCCAAGAATCATGTTATGTTTAAGTTACAGAGATCACGTTTTCCCCTGTTCCGGGATATGAAGTGAAACACTTTTGACCTGTATCTGCATGATTTTATGCATTGTGTCATTGTGATATGATTTATATGATTGACTGATTGGATAAGTGCATAAATTAGTAGGTGACCAGGTTTATATTAATGCGTATGGTGAGTAACATACACTGTGGTGTTGAATAAAGTTCTACTGTAATCATCAGGTGTACAGATGACATATTAATAATGAAACAGGAGCATAATGAACAGGGCTCAAGGGCTTTTATCTATTTATTGGCAAAAGGATGTTTTTAAGTTATTGACTAACTATTGTCCAGTTTCTTAAAGTATTTAGTAATATGTGTAAATGTACTTTAATTTTAGGTAAAGTCTTTGATACTTGGAAGCTAGCTGTTGCCGTTTCAGCTCTAGCATGTCTTTTTACTCTTGGATGGATAGTAACTGCAGTTATCTTATTCAAGAAAGGTAATATTTTAATTATTTTAATAATATAATAAACTTAAATTATAATGCAGTCTCAGTCTTTAATAATTTACTGTGCAATTACCGGGTCGGGTCAATAAATAGTGCTTCATTAACAGACGTGTCACTATTATTAATTATTGATTAGTTCTGATTAATTAACAATTATTTAATATTAAATTAATAATTATAGGAGCTCATTATTAGTTACTAATATTGTTAACACTGCTTAGACCCTATCTATCTAATCCTAGTCTATCGAACAACCAAACTGAGTTTGTAAAACCATCACTAAGATAACATCCTCTTAACTGTGATGCATGCTTTAACGTTCAACAATGATCACTATACTAGTGATTTAGCATGCGCTAACTAAAACTCTTGTCTAACTTAAAATGTACTGTAACACCAGATGATGTGCTAGAGCAGGGTCTCAAAAGATTTTTTTGTACCATGATCCAGTTTAAATTGACAACGTGCTACTTGGCTAACAGACCTGGACCCTGATGAAGTCCTCTGCAGTTCTATTTCAGGATACAAACTGCACATCACATGTTTGCATCACACACCAACACACATGATTACAAACATCTGAACCATGCGTATACAAAATGTTCACTAGTATTATGTAACTCTGGGCACAGATATGTGGTTTGTATGATAGTTTAGCAGAGGTTATGATCACAGCCAATGGAAACTGGAAAGTTCAGTTGCTAAAAGTAGAACTCCACCTCACCTGCTAACTGTGTCAGCATCATCAGCTGCATGTAAAAATGTACTTTAAAGTAGTATTTTTTAAAAATATTCCGTTAAATCAATTAAGGAGCAGGATTTTAGCACTTTCAATGTCAATCTGACAAAACTATAGTATATTTTTTTATTTCAACAACTCATTTCTGTTTTATTTTTGCTGTTTATTTTGCATAGTGCATTCGACACATTCGGCATAGTATATTATATTTTACTGTATGTAATATACAAAATCCCTTTTAAAAAATGTTTGTTGTTCTTATCTTTCTTTATCTTTGCTGCCTTGTCTTATATCAATTTATTTGAAGATCTGAAAAAAATAAGGATAACATCTGCAATATAGTGAAAATCAAGAATCTGCAAAAAACCAAGGACACTTATATTATATGGCTTTATGTAGGTAAAGTTCTGCTGTTTATGTAAATGTACTGTAAAGGAGAAAATTGAAAGTTATGTTTTTTTTGTTTGTTGTATTCTATTATTGTATTCAACATACACAGAAAATACAATTTAACAATTTAAACAAAATTCTACAAGTGTCAAAGAACAGGCTCTGATATTTACCTTTTTTGTTTGTTTGTTTGTTTGTTTTCAGAGCCACAAAGACAGAAGGTGGAACGTGGTAATTATTTTTGTATATTACAACTTGATTAATTTGATTTGTGTTTTTAGACAGGACAAAATTATTTTTGTATGTACAGTGGAACCTTGGATTAGGAGCATAATTGTGGGCTTGTGTTCCAAAACACTCGTAAACCAAATCATAATTTCCCATAAGAAATAATGAAAACTCAAATTATTCGTTCCACAGCCCCAAAAAATAAATACATAAAAATAATTAATACAATCTATAAAATGAAAATAAAA
>QMIH01003808.1:11053-23811 GCA_003987875.1 Clarias batrachus | reverse complement strand
AGCCGAACCTAAAACACCAAACCTAACAGCTTTTTTTGCATTTTGTGCATGATTTATTGAAGACATAGCACCATGGGGTCCCAAGAATGTTATGATGGACGATAGCAAGTAGAAAAGGGAGTCTCCTTCAGTTTGGTTTTAAAGCAGCTGTTACCAAGAGGAATCATAAATTAAGGTTAAGTGAGGTTTTATCTGCATTTACGATATTTCCTATGGGAAAATGTTTTTCACAATACAAAATTTCACCTTAAGAACTCACTGGAGAACTGGATTTTCATGAGCTGTACACCAGAATAATCAAAATAAAAGAAATTAATTAATTAAAATATTTAACTTTAGATAAAATAAATCTACAATACACAAATTTCACTTCTGAAATTAAATTAAGAAAAACTTTTATTACCATGTTAAATTTTTTAGATGGACTGTGTATTTGGGTAATATATCTCAGATAATGAGTTTGAATTTTGAATCATTTAGAAACCAAACTAATGAAACTGAATTGGACTAAAATTATGGGAACCTTATCCTGACATTTGGTTAATTTATGGGATAGGCTTCCGCCATGAYATGAGGAAAGAGAAAATTCTCCCTAAAATACATTTTCACATAGAAATTCTCCCCAAAATTCCACAAAAAACAAGTACCAGACAAAAAAWTAATAATCCCTTATACAAACTCCCAGAAGAGCAAGTTGTTATACTCCTATTTTACACTAGGGGGAAGCAGTGTACAGCACACAACAAACCTATAAACTCCTTCACAAATGCTGCAGTAACTAGAACTAGAACGATCCACGGAGTTCATATCACTAACTTGACTTGCGGCCTGATGTCCTCTGCTGTCAATCCACTTTAATTTGGTAAGAATGTCCCGAGAAATTTCCTTTGTGTTTATGAATTTATATTTGGCCCCGGACCGGACAAAGTAATCACAATATTTTACAATGGCCATCAAATTAATCATTGCACCATGCAGCATTTTAGAGGTGTGACCATAAATGATGGAATTTGCATTCATATAGAATTCTCCATCTTTGAATTCTTCACTGTGCAGGAGTGAAGTCAGCAGTCTTTCCCCATGTGTGTACTGATCCAGACCGAGAGATGCACAGTGTTTATACAGTATTAATATGTAATTCTATCAAACTCCAAACRAAATACTCAAATATTCTAGGATGGTGGGTTTTTTTTATTGTAATGAGCTACAAGCCTGAATAATCGAAATTAAAACAAAAACCTTGAAACATTTCACTTTACATTTTGATATGTATAGTAACTTTACAAGTTTGCATGTAATGAATACAATATTTGAGTTTCACTTTTCTAATCAAAATTAGGAAAAGATTTTTCCATTACATTAATTTTATATGCACTGTATATACACGCACACACACTCAAATTGTTGGTATACTTGGGAATTGTTGGGACCTGCAATGGTCACTAAAATAATTTGAAACTGGCAAAAGTAATRATAAATAATAATTTAATTTAAGCAACTTACTACTTAGATACTTACTGTCAATTCTTGGATAAATGATATAGAAATATGACTCACCGTCACAAAATTTTTCAATATTGACACAAGGTTTCTTTTTTAGTGAATAATATTGAGAATTATTTGTTACCCAGTTTTTTTGCCATACAGTATATTGCTATTGATTTGTGGCCAAAAACCCGCTCCACCTCATCGGCTCCTCAGACACATCTTCTTCTGGGGAGTGAAAAAGTAATAAATAAGGAAAGAATAATAAAATAAAATGAAATAAAATATAATAAAATAAAAGGAGTCCTAAAAGAGWAAGTACCATATTGCACACTTCTTTTTGAATACCTTATTGCACATTCAATATGACCCAAGAGCACTGGTAAATACTGCACAATTAATACAGTAATCTAATATATGTATGTAATATTGTAGTATWATATGTAATATTGTGTTACATATTGTATTGATATGTAATATTGTAATTATTACAATATTAATACAGGTATATAACATTGTCTTATTGGCTCTCATGAAACTGTCTCTCAAGATGACCTTCCCAGGAAAGCAAGACCAAAACTTAGCTCTGCTGCAGAGGAGAAGTTCATTTAGAGTCACCAGCCTCAGAAATCACCAGTTAACAACCAGCACCTCAGATTAAAGCCGCTATGAAGCTTTACAGAGCAGAAGTAGCGGATATACATCTCAATATCAACTGTTCAGAGGAGATTATTGAATATTTTGGATAAACGCTTTCAGCATTTTTTTTACAGTGTAAAAAAAATTAAAATGAAGAAAGACGATGGAATTTGAAGATGTGTCCAAACTTTTTAAATGTGATGCTTTTCTTTTTACCAGTATTTTAACATGCTCACGAGGTGATACTCTTCACAAATATATCTTTGGTGAAGAGTAGCTAACGGCTACCTGGTTGGGAGGAGCAAAAATGCCATTTTCTACAACGTTCACTGTAGGTTTTGTCAACGCTTTAGGGTCTCATTTGTCTTTTGTCTCATTTGTCTTTAGTGTCTTATTTAATTGTAAATGTACATTTTTTTTTAAAGTTGTTGTGAAGACAAATTTGCTTGTGTTTCTTTTMATGGTTATTTTTAGTTTTATTTTACATACAGGTTCGTAAACATTATACAATATAATTAGTGCCTAAAAAAATACTATAGTTTTAGCGTGACAAGGGTGTAAATGTCATTGCTTATTTATTTGTCTGGTTTTGTTTGTTTTGTTAAGCATCCCGTGCGCTGCGTGGTGCGCGCGAGCTCATCTGGAAKGCGTTTCTCTGGGTTCTGGCGCGTCTGTGCTTCCTGCTTCCGCCGCCCGCCAGGTCACGTGGTCACGCTCAGTCAAGATGGCGGCGGCCAAGAGAAAACGTGGAGGCGCAGAAGCTACACCGAGGAAAAGAGGTAAAGTTGTAGAAAATGGAGAAAAGGAGAAAAACGCCACGACGGAACAGGAGCCTAGCAAAGAGATCACGGTTCCGCCTCCGGTTTCTCAGGTGAGAGTTTAATGTGTAGTGTTATTATCAGCTTTTTAACTACACCATCAACAACTACACCAGACTAAATCCAGTTGAGTTACAGTACAGACTGCAGTGTTCTCAGTTATAACAGTAATAACACAAGTGTTTATCTATAATCATCCATATACATAATTTCCATTTTCCAGGATCTGTGTCCTGATAACTTCCTGCTTGTCTCTTAAAAATCATCTGTACATACTTGCCACGAGTAAYGTAGTACCTTTMGTACACCTAATACTAATACCCAGTACTATATAATATCTAATAGTATATAAACATAAACTGCTATACTAYCTAGTACTATATCTATACTAATATTTAGTACTATATATTAGTGCTATAGTATTATAAGTATATCTAATACTAATATCTACTACTATAATATCTAGTAATATATTTATGTAATATTTATTACTGTATAATAGTACTGCCCACTGTGGCGTATTATAGCAGACTAGCGTTAATACCCATATTTGACCATTGAAGAGTTTGTAGAAAGAGTTAAACAATTAAAGAAAAAAAATCAGCTTTAATGTAATCAGTAATATTATTTCAGGTTGAAGCCCACATACGTGTCTGTCTGCATTGAAGACGAAGCCCTTAATTTTTTTTTTAACTGTAATTTCTTTTCTTTTTTTTAATTGTTTGGTGTAACATTATACAGTATTCATTTCCGCTGGATTGGTGGCTAAATATTATTAAATATTATTAAAAAAAATATTCAGTTCTCTAATTAAGATCTGTTGGTGAGGGGTTTGTTTACATATAAAAGAAAAACAATCAATAAAAACATCTACTGATGCATTTTTTTTTTCATTTGCTCAGGGCAAGTGGAAAAACAAGGAACGGGTTTTAATTTTCTCTTCTCGGGGCATCAACTTCAGAACGCGGCATCTGATGCAGGATCTCAGGACCATGATGCCTCACTCGAAAGCAGGTAACTTTCAGCGGCGACATTAAATTTATGAGTAAACATATGTAAATGTAGCAATAAAATCCCAATGGGAAATCAATAAAATTAGTAATAAAAAAAATTAAGTCTAGACTTGAATTATGTAGAGTAAATTATGAGATTGAAGAAATGGGGGAAAATGCACTGAATTTTTATATATATATATATAAAGATATAGATATGTGTGTGTGTGTACACACATTTTCTTGTAAAAAATATAAATAAATCTTTTAACAAAAAGTGTAACTTATTCTTATTATTTCTTTTTTTTTATTATTATTATTTTAGTTATTTTCTTATTTTTTACAGAGAGGTTTTTTTTTGTTAGACAGAAGCTCTGTTATTGTTAATTTCTTTGTAAAGTAAATCACAAAATATCTGCGTTATGATTGGTTACAAGAATTTGATCTCATCGGAGCATGAAGGCGGGACTTAAATTGTTGTGTTTTAGCTGAGATTTAGACAATAATTGTTAATGATTAAATGYCGGTGTCCGTCGAAACCACTYRTGTGCATAATTTAAGTGATATTTATGTAATGATTGTTTTATTGAGATGATATAAGAAGAAACTGTTGCAAAGCTGTGAGGTTAAGGTACGCCTTCTGCGTTGTGATTGGTTACAAGAATTTGGTCTCGTCTGTGATTGATTAGAAATTTAGTACATGAAAGTCAGAGGTATCTCTACGAGTCACTCTGGGGATTGCGAGATATTTATTTCTGTTTTTATTCCTTGTTTGTAATTTTTATAAAGATTTTTGTATGCAGTGCACTCCTTTCACAGGAAAATTTGTGAGATTCTTCTTTCCTGTTTGTTGATAAAAGCATCATCTGAAAGCTTTTCTTAAAATAAGCAATAACGCRTAACTTAACAAAATAGACTACTAAAAATCATAGAAAACAAAAATAATTGTTCTTTCTCTTTTTTTTTTTCCAGACACCAAAATGGACAGAAAAGACAAGCTGTTTGTTGTGAACGAGGTACGACTCTCACTCATTCACACGTCTCGACACGTTTAGAGATTGCGCATGCCTTACTGTTTCTGTATTTCTGATATCTCCGTTCTTCAGGTGTGCGAAATCAAAAACTGCAACAAGTGCATATTCTTTGAAGCAAAGAAGAAAAAGGATTTGTACATGTGGTGAGTAGAGTGAGGTCTCATGTTTTTTGGCTATGAAAATAAAATAACATTAAAAAAATGCAAGCCAGATAAGTAGTTACAGCATTAAAGCATATCATATTACAGCAAATCGAGGTGTTTTCTTTTTCTGGTTGTTAATTCATCACACAAATAAAAAAATTATAATAATTGCCAGTATGTAAAATGTCCCATGTGGCTTTGCTACTGATTCGTCCCTGTCTAAAAAGCATAAAAAGCCTAATTTTCCTTCACAGGATCTCGAACGTTCCTCACGGACCTTCAGCCAAGTTCCTGGTTCAGAACTGTGAGTGAACACGTGTGGTTTTGTTTTAGAACTATATTAGCTGCAATGCTAGCCTTAGTGGTGCAGCAGGAAAGTTTTGAAGTCGAAGAGAGCAAAAAGTGTTTTCACTGTGTGGGTGGGAGGGGCTTACTCTTTCTTTCTGCCCTGTCCTTCAGAGAGATGCTAGCTGTTTGAAGTAGTGTATGTGGAAGAGGGTGGATAGCACTTTCCTCTGAGGGTGACCTTTTAGTCTGGGAAATTGTACTAACTTTCATAGAAAATACATAAAAGGAGATGGACTTTTTTTTTCTATTTTTATTTTATTTATTGTATTTTCTTATTTTTATTTTTTTTCAGTGCACACACTGGCTGAGCTGAAAATGACTGGGAATTGCCTGAAGGGATCGAGACCCCTCCTCTCATTCGATCCTGTAAGAAAGAAGCTCTCCTTTTTTTTCTTTTTCCTTCCTCTTTGCTCATATGCTCGTTTCGGTTCTCCTGACCGTGTCTGTTTGATTTGACAGAAGTTTGACCAGGAGCCTCACTACGCCCTGCTGAAGGAGCTCCTTATTCAGGTACGCTCGCACGTCCTGTGCTTTTTTTAAAGCGGCTCTCAGAACCCGATGATAATCCATGCGTGTTCTCCTTGGACAGACTTTCTCAACGCCGCAGTATCATCCCAGGAGCCAGCCGTTCGTAGACCAYGTCTTCACCTTCACCGTCGCCGACAAAAGGATATGGTTCAGGAATTATCAGGTGAGAAAATAAGCCGTGAGAGGAACCAGACTCGAAAGGKAAAATGATAGAAAATTAAAATGAATGTATAATGATATATTTTTAAAAAATGTAATAAAATTAAATAACATTTCAAACAGCCTGCAAAGCGATGAGTTGCAAACATGTTCTCCTTAATATTTTGTAAAATCATTATTTTATTTTTTTTATTTTTAATTTATGTTGTCTGTTGTTTAAAAATACACTTACTTTTCTAGACAATGATTTACATAAACGATTTAAGAGTAACTACTGTGTGAACTGCCTCGCCATCAAAACATGTCTAATCTATGGCTAGCTCGTTAGCTCATACTTGCGATTTTTCCATTTCTATTTTTTTTTTTACTTTGAGCTTGATTCTAAAACGTGCTTCTTCTTTCTCTGTCTCTCTTGCTGTCTGTTGCAGATCATCGAAGAGGACGGTTCTCTGGTGGAAATCGGACCTCGCTTCGTCCTCAATCTGATCAAAATTTTCCAGGGCAGCTTCGGCGGACCGACGCTGTACGAGAATCCTCACTTCCAGTCGCCTAACGCGGTAAGTGAACATTAGATAAAATATTGTATATTTATCAATTTAAAGATCAGATAGATTTTAGGTAATGAATAGAAATGAATATAAATAGTGATTAGATCATTTTGTCATCTGTTTATTGCAAATGTCTGTCAGAGGAAGAGATCAGTAGGACATTTTTTTCCTCCTGTAACTTCAGATCTTTGTTAATTTGGCATCTATTCGTTTTTTTTTTTTTTTTTTTATGTCTATTTTTAACTAATCAGATGTTACTTTATACACCACACATCTGCCTAGTTCATAGTTTATTTTTAACTGCATTCCTAATTAGTATTCAAAGATGTATTTGAGTAATTACATACTGTATTAGGACATACTGTGGCAAAATTAATGGCACCTCTTGCTAAAAAAATTATACACGTCTATGATTCTATAAAAATAATCTAAATATTGTGGATAATTCAAGTTAGACAATAGAAACAAGTTACTTATGTTTTAAATCTTATCTACATTTTGTTTTAACAATACTGTTTTCTTACTGTACTTTTTCTTACTCAAAACCGTATGTGCCATAATTATTKGCGCCCATCAGTTATTTTGAATAAATGTAAATTTTAGAGTTATTTATTTTTTTAAAGGAGGAAAAATCACTGTATTCTTCTTTATCATGAGAGAGACTCAAATGAAAGGTTTTTTTTATTGGCCTGCACACCCCATGGAATCGCTATATTTATTTCTATATTTAATTTATTTTAAATCATTTTTTTGTTTCCTCCAAAGTATTTTTTTGAAAAATGTTCATTTTGAAAAGACCTATAGTTTAAAAATAACTACTGTTCGGATAGAGAGGTGCCAATATTTCTTGAAGCGACTGTACAGCAGTATACACAACACAGAACTGAACAGAGTTGAATAGCTGGTATCATAAGTAATGACCCCCCCCCCAAGCAGTGGAATCTGACATTTATATAAAGTATATCTGTTGATTTTTATTTTATTTTTTTTATTTTTTTCTCACCATTATTTTTCCCTTCATTATTTTTCGTGTACTTATTTTGAATAAGTGTGAGCATAATGTACACTTCAATCCCATTCCATCAGATTTATTTATTAGTTTCCTTGTTTCTCTCCGCACAGTTTCGGCGCATAGCGCGGCTCAGCACATCCGCTAAACAGAAGGAGAAGCAGATGGTGAAGCAGATCCGTCTGGAGAAGAGGAACGAGCCCAAGGAAGTGTTGACACGAGACGTCACAGACGACGTGTTCGCCACGCCGGCGGAGGAGAAACCAGTAACGGTGGAGCACGAGGCTCCGGAGCCGGCATCGAGCAAGAAGAAGAAGAAGAAGCTGAGCGAGCTGAAGAAGAGGACTGTGATGAAACGCAAAGGTCTCCGATGAAGAGCATGCACCGTCGGCGCTTCCCTCGTCCTCTTGCTTAGCATTTTATTTTTCAGACATGAAGTGTAGGGTTTACACCGAGAGGCCAYGAATTACTTGGAGGACGTGTCTGGAAAATATTATGATGAGGACCATCACCATCTTTATGTCTTTAAATACATTAGTGTTGTGTTAATTGTTTGTGTATTTGTTGCATTTGTTACAACATTAAACCGTTTGAACACCAGGTCCTATCCTGATTGATTGACTAATTAATTGATCTATTTGTTTGGGGGGGGGTACTAAGAAATTACTTGTTTTAGTTCTCATATATTAAGGAAGAAACTATTTCATCTAAATGAACTACAGTTCATTTTACTGTAGTTTACTGTGGTATCAAAACTATCTACAGAATGGGGCTTACCCAGTGATTACCTTTTTTTTTAATTAACTGAAGATCTAGAATAGAAAGTCCTTTTCTTTCATTATTTAATTATGAACACCAACATAATTACAACAAACAAGCAACTGTGGAATATACAGTATAAGTTTGACAGTGTTACGGATTCAATACACAAATCAATGATTAAAACACACAATTAAGAATTTTAATAGAGGATGGAAAGAAAATAAAGAGGGATGGAAATGAATACAGTATCACTGGTGTTTGAGATAAATTTTGGTTATTAATATAAACCAAAGGATTTTGTGTGCACTTTCTTTTTTTATATACTATATAAGTAGTAAATATGTAAAAAGTTCATTTTGACCTGCAAGAAAAGTTTCTGAATATTGATTTATAATTTAAGAACAAAAATTTCTGATATAATGATTCGGTCATGTGATTCCAACAAACACAAGGCTTTGTTTGTCATTGGAAACGCCTCCTTTCTTCTCGATACAAGCTTCGAAGCTTCTGTGTCATAATCACATCACTAACTTTTCTCTAAGTTATATTACGTTTAGTCGGTACGGAGGTGATTAGTGAGATGATCACTCAATACTGTGCATGTCCAAATGCATGTAGGCTAGGCTAATTGGCCCTAAGTCTCTTGGGAAAGGCTCCCTGCGACCATGTATACAGGATGAAGTGGTATAGACGATGAGTGAGTGTGAGTGTTATTTTAGATGTTCTGTTTGTGGAGTCTGCAGTCATTAGGATACCTGTGAGTCTGGGCCCCGGGCGTGGCCCTCACACCAGATTTTGCTGCATAGCTAATACACACTTGCTGGAATGCACATGAAATCCGATATACATTTAGAGTTCATTGTGCTGAGCAACTTTCACATTGCATGTCATGGGCTCTACTCAACAGGAAGTCATTATTTTGGGATTTTGATGTACTCCTAGGGGATTTATATAATCGCCAACAAACTATGTTTGTTCTCAGTATGTGATCTCAGTACGTCAACATCTCAAGTGAGTCAGCCGTGACGATGCCTTACAATTTTGCAGTTTAAAAAAAGGTTAATAACTTTCTGTGACATTATGTTAAGTAAAATCACATAGTTTCCAGCATCTGGGGCTTTTTGAAGGTCTAAACATAAATTCCCCCCTTTTCTAAAATTTTGTCATGATGTTCTTGGTATGTCATCTTTAAAAGCATGTGTCCTTCTGGTGCAGTGTGCTTGGTCTCGCTCATGTTTAATATTGTACTTAATAATATTGTATGAAATGTAAGCCAATTAAATCAAATAAGCATTTATTTCTCTTTTTGAACTACAATTGCCATTTTTTTTCCCTCAGTAGTGAAAGGCGGAACATTCGTTTGTTTGTTTTTTTTCTTCTGGTGTTGGTTTCCGCCCGGACTCTTCAGTGAGACGGACAGCGGAAACATGGCGTTCAACTTCGGCGGCGGGACCGCGGGCAATGCGGGTACGCGCTTTCTGATGCTAAATAAAAGTACAGTTTAGAAATGTGTGTTTATGAAGTCAAACGAATTATTCCACGAGGCTGTAATTGTTTTAACAGAAAATCTGTGGAGTGTGTTATACGCTAACTGATATTAGCATCGCTAAAGTAGTGTAATGCTAACGTCTAACGTTTTCCACTGAGAGTCTGAGGGAGAGTTGCGGAGTTTAGAGACAGAATTCTTAATAACATTACTGATACGTTCATAATTAGAGCATGTGAAAAATTGTGAAGCAGCAGTAGGAAATGTTAAATTTGGGCAAAATGAAATATAAATGTGATCAGTTCTTCAAGTAGCAATGATTAGCCTAGCCCAGTCAAAATTAGCTTGATGGTCTAAAAGGATATCAAAGTGTTGTTTACACTGAGGAGAAAGATTTCCATGAAGAAAAAAATTAATGGGATAGATTACAGCAGAAAAGCTGTTAAAGTCGCAATCGAACAATTAAGATATTTTACTAATAAATAATTAGATATTGTTGATTTTGTTTGGAGAGTGGAGTAGGGTAGAGTAGAGCACCAGAGAATAAAGTGGAATAAAGGTCTCTGAGCTCCTTCATCCAGGACAGCTGCACAAAATATCACCAGGTAGGTCCGTAGGCTCAAAGGTTGGACAGGAAGAAATGGAAGGTGGATGTTGATGGAAGGATGGAAGGAAGAAAAGGCAGTTTGGAAAGTGAAGTAAGTCATGAAAGAAAGAAAAGGAAGGACAGACAGTAAGGGAAGGGTGGAAGGTAAAGTGAAAACAGATGTGGAAGGAGGGAAAGAAAGAATATGAAGGTGGTAGGGAGGGATGGAGAGCTGGTGTGAGAAGGAATGTTAGGAAATGAAAGACAGGGAAGGAAGTTACAGGAAAGATATTGTTTAAAGGGAAAAAAATAAAAGGGTATACAATGAGTGAGTAAGGAAAGAAAGATGGTAAAAAGAAAGGTAAAAAAAAATGAAACGAACGGAAGGATGRTGAGTAAGGAAATATTTTTTTTAAAAACGTAAGGAAAGAGAGGGGGAAGATGGAGAGTAAAGAAGGGCAGAAGTTAAAGAAATGACAATATGGAAAGAGAAGGTAATGAAGAAACAAAAAAAGGCAGTAAGGAAAAATGTGAAAGAAAGGAAGGACAGAYGGTGAGGAAGTGAATCTAAAGGATTTATCAAACCTATACACTTTATACACACTTAATGCACTAGTATTTTATAATAATATTATTGGTAATATGATATGATGAGGAATAACAAAGGCTTGCGTAATTTACACTGAAGATCAAACTGCAATGCTGCATGAATGTGTGTTATTATGTGTGTGTGGTTTCAGGCATGAAATGAAAGCAGTTTTTCAGGTTGTGTGTGTGTGWGWGWGAGAGAGAGAGAGAGATGAGCATGGTTAATGTATTTGTTGAGAGTGCTCGTCTTCATCCTCCTCACGTGTCTCTGTCTTGTCTGTTGTGAATAAAGGCTCGTCTGGCTTTTCGTTCGGTTCATTCGGTTCATTCGGTGCCAAAACGACAGCGTCCTCAGCTTTTGGCTTTGGTACCGGTTCCACCACCACTACCGCCTCATCCGGATTTGGTAGTAAGTTCATGTGTCCATGTCTGAATAATAAAAAGCGCTGCATGGTGGGGKGRAAAAATGCTCATCTTCCATTCATTCTCATCAAAGCTGTTGTTTTCCTCAACCTTGCCTGCTTCTGTTTTTATTTATTTATTAATTAATTAATTTATTAATAAAATAAAATAAAACTACCACAGACATCAGAAGCTAATAATAATTGTTATTGTTGTGATTTCAGCTCTTTCTGCCCCRGCTTTTGGGGCACCCACGACCACGACGGCCTCCACCGGGTTCGGGTTCGGCTCTGCGACCCCAGGTTTGTTTCCTTCCTCAGAATTATAAAGAGTCTCGTTATGATAATACATTGATTATTGTACATTTCTTACTTGTTACAATGCTAATGACCAGGTTAACAAAACTGAATGATGGGAACATGTGAATCACGTCTTACAGCTCGGCTTTCTGTCCATGTATCTAATGCAGTTGCACCGTTTGAACACTAGAGGTCCCGATTTCTGGTGAACAATCGAACCCAATATACTGTGTGCATATACAGTGAAACCTTGGATTATGAGCATAATTTGTTATGGAAGTTAGCTCATGTTCCAAAACACTCGTAAACCACATCATCATTTTCCCATAAGAAATAATGAAAACTCAAATTATTCGTTCCACAGCCCAAAAAAATAAATACATATATATGCGTGCGCGCGCGTGTGTATGGAATTAGCCCATTCCTCACCTCRTTTTACACAGTAACACTCCTTCTCCCTCACCCCACCTCGCTTTTTAASTTTCACAACAAACACCACGGAAACACCGTTTTAACAGGAAAAAATAAATCTCCATTCTAATGGAATAACTTAAGTTTTACAACAAACACAGCGGAAACACCGTTTTAACGGGGGGGAAAAGGCATCTCTCTGAGACTGGCGTGAGCGCATACTAACGGGATCACTTTTTAAGTTTCACAACAAACACACAAATACAGCGGAAACCCCGTTTTAACAGGTAAAAAAAGAAATCTCTCTGACCTGGCGTGAGCATACTAACGGAATCACTGCTATAAAGTTAAAAAAACAACAACAAATGAACCAGCATCTCACCTTTGAAAAGAATCCCGACAGAGCAGAGGTTCTGTGTGTTTGTAAAGTCAGGGAGGGGTTGAAAAGGCGAGAGAACGTCTGGGTGTGTGTGTGTGTGTGCGTGCGTGCGTGTGTGTGCGTGCGTGTGTGTGCGTGCGTG
>QMIH01003805.1:15142-28224 GCA_003987875.1 Clarias batrachus | reverse complement strand
TGAGTCCCGTTTGACTCAGTGGACATTCTTATAATCTGTGTCATTCAACCCAAACTGTCACGTCTGTCCTTTACCCATTCCCCTATGAGTGCACGTGCCCTCCTTGCCCACCGTCTCACTGATGCGCCCGGGTGGCGGTGGCGCCATGCTTGGGCCCGATCATCGCTGCTTGCAGCTTTAATTTTCTCTGTTATTCTTATGTTAGGTTACTACATGACAAGAGGCAAGTGGTACAGACAGACTGCAGTTTGTTTGCTCTTGTGTGTTCTCCTGCTGATTGCAATCACAGTGCTGTGGATTAAATTCACCAATCTCAACATAGAAAAAGACCAGTTACAGACCAGTTACAAAACACTGGCTGAAGAGAGAGACCAGTTACGGACCAGTTACAATACCCTGATTATAGAGAGAGACCAGTTACAGACCAGTAACTACAACTTGACTATAGAGAGAGACCAGTTGCAGACCAGTAACAAAAACTTGACTACAGAAAGAGACCAGTGCCAATTTGATTACAAGCCAGCTATAGGTATGAAAATATATATTTTTATACATTTTATCAAAATTCCTTTAGACCTAGAGATGTACATTTATAAAATATATTTACAAAATGCCCTATGTATTTTATGTGTTTATGTTTTATGTGATCAGATCTTGTTAAACAAGGATGGAGATTCTTCAGCTCCAGTATTCACTACATCTCTACTGAGGAGAAGAACTGGACCGAGAGCAGACAGGACTGCAGAGAGAGAGGAGCAGACCTGGTGATCATAAACAGCAAAGAGGAATGGGTGTGTGCATGCATGGGTGTATGTGCACACGTGTAATAATAATAATCATAATAATAACAACAATAATAATAATAATAATAATAACAACAACAACAACATTATTTTATATATTTCAGGAGTTCATAAAAAAAATGGGAAACTATCAACAAGCTTGGATTGGTCTGAGTGACAGAGACACAGAGGGAGAGTGGAAATGGGTTGATGGTACAAAACAGATAATTGACAATGGGTAAGAGTTTATAATGAACTCTTTTTTTACTTTGTTTATCTGTAACACCCTCTTAATTAGTTGAAATGTACAGCATTCATGTGATGAGTTAAGTCAAATTTATTTTATTATCTGTTATATTTTTCATTCAGAGGTATGAAGTTGTTATAATTGAGTTGACCCTCAGTAAAAGGGTAAATGTATGGAACTGAAGAGAAATAAATAGTGATTTTGATTCTCTGGCTTTCAGGTACTGGTATAACGGGGAACCGAACGATCATGGTAATAATGAAGACTGTGGTGAAATCTGGAATTTTCCAGATAAAAAGGCCTGGAATGACAGACCATGTTCCTATAGAACACGCTGGATCTGTGAGAAAAATGCTTATCATTAGGTTTAGAATGGAAAACTATAAAATGCCTTTAATATAGCAAGTTTAACAGGTGGACCCTTTAGAATGATCATGTGAAACGTAATTATCATTAATTATTCAGAATCATTAGTTTTATTTTGCTCATACCTCGCACAGAATCAGCATGTTTTAAATATTTCTTATGAATCTAATTATAAATCTAAATGTCTATATACAGGTCTTCCTATATAGGATATAAACTAACAGACCACAATTGCCACAGATGCGGACAAATCACGGAAGTAGTTCATGTTTATTGTACAAAAAATGTTAAGAACTTGGACAAAATGTTTTTTTTTTCTGAACATTTCCAAAGTAGTTCATATTTTGATTGTGATTAATTATTTGGAGTCAGCGGATCCGCCGGCGGGTCCAAATGCGTTTTTTTTTTCTATTAACCATAAAAAGAACTTAAAATGCTCCGTCATTTTTGATTATATACATAAATGTAGTACATAATTTGAATCTGTAAATTGTCTACTTTTTTTTATGTATACTCACTATATGAATAAAACATTGAACTTTTGTAAAATAAAGAAAATAAACAGGGTGCGCTTTCAGCCGTCTCAGTCTCCGTGAATATCTTCCACACTGACATGAGAAATATATTTATTTAAAGCTTAAAGGGTCTAATTTTAAATAAAGCAAGTTAAATAAAAAATAAATATTCTAATTTTAGTAATCCGTATGAATCCGAGGAGAGGCACAGTCTTTCACTTCATTATCTGATAATGATAATGAGACAGGACACGCCCACATGCTATTCACAGGGAAAACAGCTGTAGATGCACGCTACATACAAGGCCACGCCCCCTGCACGCGCACACATAAATCACACACACAGATTCAATGAGTTTCCTGCACGTGTGGAAGATGTGACGCGCTGTACATGTTTCTGAAGCTCTACAGAATGCTCTGGACGGTGGGAGGAGTTTATTTTTTATTCAGAACAACACTGAAACTCCAACAGAAAACGGGTGTGTTTTAAAGAGTTATTTGCTACATCGGAGGAGAGGAATCCAGCAAGCTGCTACCATGGGTGAGTTATTAAGTCTCATATAATCCTTATTCCGATAATATAAATCTCATATTATTTTATTTTTACATACATAGTTTAGGGTAGCACGTAGAAAACACTGCTATTCGGGCTACCATACTTCCTTATGTAGCTTAGCACAAACCTGCTAGCTCCCGGTGGCTGAATGGCTTATGTAGATTACAGATGGTTGTCAGTATCAGCTGTGGAGTAAATATTCCAATGTATTTCACTCCGTTTTGGATACATTTATCTTACGGTAGCTATTTGGTTCAGTTTTTGGTTAGCTTATGACACTGCTATCTATAATGTTATTTAGCACAAACACTTTAGCTCCTGGTGGCTAAAATACGGCCTCATGTAGCTTATTAATATTCAGATATAAGAATAAAAAGCCCCCCGCTTTTTTGTATTTGTTGTATGACATTACAAAAGCTTATGTTGTCTTTATACATCGTCATCGATGATGATGATATACAGTAGTTTATTTTATTGTGTTATTATACTCATGTTGTGTTTTTTTCTTTTTTTTTAATAAACAGTTGTGACGGTGAAAATTATCAGCCACCTGTCCGATAGAAAGCAAGGGGTCTGGATTTTGGTCATTTTAAACTGGATGGACACACAATAAGCATTTGTCCATACCTGTGAGTGTGTACAACCAGCACATGGACTGACCTCGGGTTACAGAAGTGTTGCTCCAGCTAGTAAGAGTGTCTGTGTGCAGTGTAAAGCAGTGTATGATAAGAAGCAAAAACACCATGGAAACGCCAGGTATGTAATGTTCTCTTATGTTTTCAGTTAAACAGGAACTGCTTTTTTATACCTTCTGTGTATAAGATGATCTGTGTCCCTCTCCATTCAATCCTGAATATTTTCTTTGCACTAAGTGAGTGAGTAGGTTATGTATAGTGTGTAAGAGTGAGTTATTCTGCCGGTCAGTTAACTATATTTTAAGTAAACTACAAACAAAAAATATATGTTTTTGTCCAGAAATTATTTACTTTTAGCATTTCCCTATGTCACATACCAGACGGCTCATTATGCAAATCATTATTCAGGGCTATGTCTTCTCTGGTGTGAAGTAGAGCATTATTCATGATCATTCACACCTCCTCGCATACAGCTTTTCCAAAACAAAAAGTGTCATAGAAAATGTAAAGGAATATATTGTTTTCTGTGAATGAGCGATCAAGATGATTATCACATCATTTTGAAGTAAAAACTCTAGACTACATGGTCCAGGTAACAACAAAAAATATAAAAATATAAACAAATGTTATGAATGTGTTTTGTGAACTTATTTCAGTGATTGTTTTTTGTTTGTTTTCAATAATCATGCATAACTTATTTTCTCCAAAATACAAACTTGTACATACATGCTGCTCACATATTACTGTAGCCCAGTTTGTGCTGAATACAGTGTAGTTAGCCTTTAGACCAGGGGTGGGCAAACTTTTTGATTTGTGGGCCACATTGAGTTCTAACATTTGACAAAGGGGCCGGAACAGGAGCAGATAGATGTAATGCTTTGGTAACATGACCTCATTGGGTGAAAAATACACATCTTCGGATATGGAGAAAACATGTGCTTTAATTTCCAATGAAAATGAAGAAAAGCATTTCAATAAAATCTCTGACTTCGAAATGAGTCTTTTAAACACTGAAAATCAAATAAATCACCATTTTATTTTAAAAAACTGAAAGTTCTGTTATTCTTCAGGATATCACCATCACTCTCCTCCTCTTTTTTTTTTTTTTTAAAAAACGGTAGGGGATGCTGATGTACTTGTCCTGTTCCTTTTATTCAATTTGTTTCCCTGGTGCCAAAAGTTAACAACGACCAGTGCAAGGACAAAACAGTTGCAGCAAGTCAGTCTGTGAAGCGATATATATGATCTGCGCGCACTGTTTATTTTAACAACGTGCGTATCACGGAAACACACACATTTTAATGGGAGCAGTATTGTTGGTCTCCTTTTAGCCAGCGCGTCAACGTCTGGAGTTAGTTTTGTTGTGGCGATTCTCAGGATGGATCTGAGGTGTAGGTCTGTTAACTTGGATCTGTGGCTGGCTTTGTTGATGTTCATGACGCTGAAGGTCTGTTCACACACGAAGGTAGAGCCGAACAAAGCCAACATCATCTGCGTTTTTCGCCTTAGATTTGGAAATGCGGCATCATTGAGTGAAGCATAGAAGTCATTTAGTTTCTGAGAGCGGAACTTCTCTTTTAAGACAGGGTCAGACTGAAGGTCGATCAGTTCGAGCTGAAGCTCCTCTGGAGCTGTTTCGGGGTCTTGTGACAGAGGAAAGGCCACCAATTGAAGTGACTTGTCAATTTTGTCGAAATCCAAAAACCGACAGCAGAATTCTCCGTGCAATACATCCAGTGACTCACTGTATTTCTTTACTTTTGCTCCGGCCTCTTTCAGCGTGGCTAGTGTAGGAAAATGAGTGAATGACTTGTTCAAAATCTGCCTGGAGAATAAATCCAGCTTGGATTTGAAGGCTTTCACGTTTGTGTACATTTCATGAGCTCATTCAAGTGTGAAAATATGTCCGTAGCAAACGCAAAGTCACACATCAAGCTCTTGTTGCTCAGCTCARGAAATTCATCAGTCTTCCCCTGCCGCTCCAAAAACACGCCAATTTCCTCTTTGAGCTCCCACACTCGTTGAAACACTTTGCCCAAACTCAACCAGCGGACACTGGAGTGATAAAGGCGGATCACCAGGACCGCCTTTATCACTCCAGTGTCCGCACCAGTTTCCTCCAGGAATGCAATGAACTGATGGTGCTGAAGTCCCTGTGTGCGTATGAAGTTGACGAGTTTCACCACAGGATTCACAACATGATTCAGTTGTAACACCGATTTACATAAAGATTCCTGGTGGATGAAGCAATGGTGGAAAATGACATCCTGGTCAGGGTTTTCATCTTTCACTTTATTCTGGATTCTCCTCAGCAGGCCAACGTTTTTTCCCGGAGATAGGAGATCAATCTGTGGTGACGTTAACAAGCTTACTCCAGGGAAGCTTCATGTTTTCGATGGCAGCAGACACCCGTTCAAACAAGTCCTCTCCCCGTGTTTGTCCTTTCAGAGACTCCATTGTCAAAAACTCATCTTCAAAAGTTATATTTATAAGTTAAATGTTATTTCAAAAGTTTCGTTGATTTCACGGATAAAAATGAGGAGGTGAGCAGTGTCTTTGACATTGTTGCTTTCATCCAGTGCTAAAGAATAAAAAGTGAATGACTTCGCCTTTTTTTTAATCTGCTGGTGATATCTTCATCTATTAGTTCCACACGGCAAGTCACTGTCCGCCGTGATAAACTGATTTTCTCAAAATTGTCTTTGGTCTCCGGGCACAAAATACCTGCTGTCTCTACCATATATTCTTTTAAAAACTCGCCCTCAGACAGTGGTTTGCTGGCCTTTGCTATTTTGAATGAAGGCATAAAACTGGCCTTGGTACTTGACTCTTGAATGGCAGTTTGACGGTGAAAAAAACTTTGCTGAGCCTTCAAATTAGCTGCCAACTTCTCAGCAGCAGCTTCCCGTTCTTTTGTTGAGAGCTTGCTGGCATAATTAGCGTGTTTTGTGGCAAAGTGACGGCTAATATTATACTCTTTAAAAACAGCCACAGTTTCTGGGCATATCAGGCAAAGAGCAGATGATCGGTGTTCAGTGAAAAATAAATAAAATATTTAGTTGTCCACTCCTTATTGAACACTCGACATTCTCTGTCCACTTTCCTTTTCTTGAATCCACTCATCTTCATAGAGGGGCAGTGGGTCAAAGGGTAAAGTTCAAACGTGGAGTAATAGGCCTACTCTTCACCTCAACAAAGCCAATATATCTAGAGTGCGCCATCTAGTGAGGAAACATCAGAATTACAGGGGAAATAAAACATTAACAAGGTTAATTTATTAATTTTTTTCAAGTTTGGCGGGCCAAATCAAAACGTTTAACGGGCCGCATGTGGCCCCCGGGCCGTAGTTTGCCCATGCCTGCTTTAGACATTTATAGGTTTATAAGCAACTGAAAAATATACAAATGTCAGGACATGTCAGAACTTCTTCAGGACCCCAAAACACCCTCCGACTCCTAAGGGTTAACTTAAGTCTCAATAATATTCTGTTGTGGCAAGTTTACTGAACAAACTTGTTGGCACAACACACTTCCTTTTGCGACACTCTCATGCAATGCACACACATAAAACACGCTTCTCTCTCGTCTCTCTCTCTCTCTACTTCACGGATGTGCCACTCGTCAAAATAAAAGTATCCCAGAAAAATAAAGTTCTAAACAGAGTGAGCAGCTCACCATCATATCTCGTATCGTCTAAGTAATTCGTTCTTTTGAATCTATTGCACTGCATAGCATCTATGAGAGTCACGTGACAAAATAACAAACGACTGTGAACTAGAAGACGCGTTGAGAACCATTCAATCCTGTTTCGTGTGTACTGCACTGCAGTGCGTCTATGGGAGTCATGTGACAAAAGAATGAACGATTCTGACCAAAAAGACTCAAAAGTAACTTCTCATTTCTGTTTCCTGTACATAACCTATGGAGGTTTTGTGGTGCTTTGCACAGTGATCCATTCTTAATTTTCCCCTCCATTTTCCCTCCATTCAACATAAAAAAGCAGTGCTGAGGWGTCCAAAATATGCAATATACAGTATATAACTATCTCCATTGAACAGCTAATGTTGAGATGTATCTGCCACTCATGATCTGTAAATCCTCATAATGTCTGTAATCGAAGGTGCTGTTTGAAAGTGATCCCAAACTTCTGAGCGGTAAGTTATGTGGACTTCAACAAGAAACTCCTCCTCCTCTGATGTTTAACTTTACTGACAGCAGCATGTTTAGTTCAGTGTCCAATTAAAAGAATATACAGCAGTTCATGTTTGCTCATGCAGAGACAAGGTAATTTAGTGTTTTAGTTATTCTACGATAGACTAGCCTCCCTAACCCCCCAAACATTTTAATACCTGAAAAGCAAACAAAGAATAGGCAAAGCTAGAGAACATAAAAAATAAATTATAGCTTTTATTTATTTATTTATTTATTTATTTATTTATTTATTTATTCTGCATATCTGCCACATGTAAATGGTAGATTATCAAATAATCAAACAAAATAATACAATAAATATAAAATTGAGTTTTAAAATAATGATTTCATTTATTAAGTGAAAAAAGCTGCCCAAACTTATCTGGCCCAATGTGAAAAAGCATGTTTACCACCTGCTAAATCATGAATGAACTGCTGATGGTCTGAACACTCTGCAACCTAAGGACCTGGAAGACTTGCCATATTTGATGGAAACATCAATTCTTTGCTTTACCAGAAATTTTTGAATTTGAAGGAGCATGTCAGGCCATCAGTTTGTGACCTCGAGCTCATGGGAACTTGGAGTTATGCAGCAGGGCAATGATCTAAAAGCAGGTCCAGCTCTGAATGGCTCAAGTAAAAACTATTAAGGCTTTGGAGACGACTAGTCAAAGTCCAGACTTTAATCGCCTTGAGATCTTAAACAGTCCTTAAATGCTTGAAAACCACCATATGGGACAAAATTTCTTCACAGTGATGTGAAAGACCTAATGGAATCACTTCTGTCTGGCTCACAGATTACATAAATCATCTGAATAACTGATTAAATTCTTGAAAATATAACCTAATTAACTGAATATGTAAATGGCGAACCTAACACATTAGATTACTGGTTACATCAAAAAAGTAATCCAAGTACTCTAACACTTACTTTGTAATATGTTACACTCAACACTGCTTACAATGTTTCTGTAAGTAAATGTAAAGTAAATATTCATGTTCATGTAAAACTAAAATTTGTTCAATCATATATGAATCATTAATAGAAAAAAACTTGAGGACCATGTTGAGGACCATGACTTGAACAGCCATTAACTGAGGTTCAATAATMATTTTTATTTATAAAATAATTTGGGAAACAATTTATAGCTAGTAAAGTTTTAAAGGATAATCAAGCTAAATTAGTAAATAATAAACATTACATCAATATAAAATACGATCAAAGGTAATCACAAAACAAAAACTTCAGGGTCACATGATCATATCTTGGATGGTGAATGGTGGTGAACACATATAATGCTGCAGTGGTCATGTGACTTTTTATTACAATGCTTTTACTAAGAGTCTCTAATAATCTGGAGAACTCCTGTAATGTCATGAAGTACTGGACACTGATGAGAGAAAGGGTGGTGTTTATATACCACACCTTACTAGTCCGTCAAGCAGTACAGCTGAACATATACAGTATGTGCCAATTAATGATGTTGTGACCAGAAGGTATTAAAATAATAATTTCATGAAGACACAATTTGAACTCATCCAACTGATGAATACACTCAGCTTGATTTAACTTGGAACATTTAGTTATTTTCTCTTCTAACAGATCCACCCTTGTTTATAAGAGCATGGTCTGTCATTCCAGCGCTGTCCATCCGGATACCCAGTCTCAGCACAGTGCTCATCATCACTGTAATTATCTGGTTGACCTGGACCCCATTTACTAAAAGTAAGACAATCTGATTTAGTCTTCAGTACTGAGATTCCAAACAAATCACTTCAGAATGATCTCTGATTAATAACAATATAAAAGGAAAAGAGTTCATTTAGGTTTATTTATTACTTTACAGTCTCAAATACACAAAAAAATATATTGTTAACACACACATGTGGTCTCTTACCCAGAGGTCAGTTCTGTACCATCCACCCATTTCCACTCTCCCTCTGCGTCTGTCACTCAGACCAATCCAAGCCTGACTTCCTTGTAGCTGGTCAGCAATGAACTCCTGTGTATTTTATAGCAAAACAACTTGAGAATTTTTATCATTATGTAGCAGTGAACACATAGCGCTTACTGACTCCACCAAAGCTACAACACGCCCTTTCTGTGGGAGGAAGGAAACACTAGAACACCTTGTTCATTTCATTCTTTCATTAAGATGTGATACGTTAGGGCTAATGTTAGCTCTCTGAGAAAATTAATAGTGAGATTTGGCCAAATCCTAATAGAGACATCCCTGGTACATCTCTCTCTCTCTTTCTCTCTCAGTATGAGCTGGGTGTTAGGGAGCGTGTGGAAGGAGGTTTTGCATCTTGCCAGGTTTTTGAGAGACTGTTTATTTATTTGTTTATTTTTCTTTAACCAGTAAATGTTATCACTTAAATCACTTAAAAAGATAAAACGTTTAAAGTGAGAGAGAGAGTGAATGGGGCACCATGGCTTCTGGGACTGTCTCTCTGGCATGGTGTTAGGTGCATGCTGGAGGATGGAGTATGGGTAGACATTATCATAAGTACCTTATCATACACATAACTTTCCATCTCTTCAATTCCAGTGAAAAACGTTGATAAATTTTGGAATCTGCGGAAGGTCAGTGTTCCGCGCACAACCTATAAATGATAACACTCAAAGACCCTTTATTTGGGGTAGAGTGCCGAACATGTTTCAGCAGAGCCTCTGTTAAACTAATTATTCCATGCCTTTTTATGTAAGACCTATTGACATCTGGATGAGGTGACACCACACCACACACACACACAACACACTATAGATCACAGAGACTAGCAACTCCCGAAAAGCAGACCAAACGTCATCAGCACATCCCTCCCCCAAACAGCGCAGCAATTAGCATTTACTTACATCTGAACAGAGATGATTAAATCAATGATCAATAGCTAATGATACATACATTTAAACAGTTTATTCATACAGATAGCATACCTGTTTTACATGGAAATTTACACAGTTGTCACTGAACGATTTACCCTGATAAACAGYGATATAAGAACAGTTGCAACTGGCACAAGTAAAATAGATGCAGCATGATTTTTATAGTCTAAATATGATTTTTTCTAAACATGGGCTATTGTTGTTTACTGACAATATTTGTTAATTTAATTTAAGAAAGGTTTGGGCTCGGGATGTTGAGCCATGATCCTCCTCTTTAATTTCCTAAGTAATCTAAGCAGTGCTCAATTGCACGCATAAAGTTTTCCAGAGCGCACCGGCAGAAGTAGATTAATGATTCTGAATGCGTCGGGGAAAACCAGCAAGGAGACTCTGACCATTTTTCAATTCAATGATAAATTAGTGATTTCTGTTGTTTTGGCTGTAGTGATGAAGGTAATCATGTCATCTCGTCATTTCCGCAGCAGTGTATGCGCCTATAATTCAAGTTTCATACGATTTACATAATCTGATTTTTTTTTTCCATTAGTGTATATGAAAGCAGACATTTCACTTTCTGTAAGTATTTTTTGTTCAGGCCTGTGAGGCGAGTATACGGTGTGGGGTTTCGGTTCATTTTCTGACGCGCTCGAGTTCACCATAATACAGCATCCTGTTTGCTTTCATTATTTTATAAAATCATAATGTTTTGTTGTCATTGTGTGTCTACTTAAATAAAAGTATAGTCTTATAAAAGTTTTGTAGCTTATTTAGTTTTATTATATAGATTTTGCACATTAATCTGACAATAAATATAGAACCCACTTTTTCCAGACCAGAGTCTGTTTTCTGGCTACGTTAGTRTTACACATGATACAATCTAAATGCTCACTATGTTAACATTTACTTTGCTTAAATTTGATGCGAATAAGAAACGCCTACAATTCTTTTAATGTACTGTGTAATTTTAGTACTGTGATTATGATTGTTTAATTACATGGATATTTCACTTGGAGTTATCTGCTACGATGTGCAGCGCTCAACAAGCTACAGCTCATTAATCCTTGACATAATTAACAAAGTCTATAGTTATACAGCACGCCCCTAATGTCTGTGTACAAAGTGAAAATTTACATATTTTTTTTCTTCAATCATATGTATAAAATTTCTCTCTGTCTCTCTCTCACCTGTTTCTCTCTGCTGTTTATGATCACCAGGTCTGCTCCTCTCTTTATACAGTCCTCTCTGCTCTCAGTCCAGCTCTTGCTCTCATTAGACATGAAATAAAGACTGGACTTGAAGTTGAAATACTGCCCTTTGTCTGTGGAGATAAATCGATATAATTTACAGAGATCAAAACACACAGATGCTGATCTATTATATGTCTAGCAACATGACTTATTTTTTACTGTATAAACAATATAATATGATAAAAAATATATATGAAAGTATTTAACTTTTTTGGGATTACTTAATTATGATGTAAAATGTGGCTCTTAACCTGATTGGGTCAAAGTAAAGCTTACCCCATTATTTTAATTAAAATGAACATTTATATGAAATATTGGTGTTTGGTTATTTGTAGTGTTTTCACCCTTTGCATAATTATGTAAACAAACATTTAATATATATATATATATATATATCACAACAGTGAAATGATAGTCAGACAGTCATGAGATTAGTTTCCATTGTTATGCTGATGATGCCCAGTTATACATCTTAACAAAACCAGATGAAATACCCAAGTTGTCTAGAGCAACTTGGTGTGTTCAAGATATAAAAGATTGGATGACCAATAACTTTCTTTTACTAAATTCAGATAAGACAGAGATATTACTTATTGGCCCAAAAACCAGTACACACCAGCTCTCACAATTCAGCTTGCATTTAGAAAAATAAACTATTACTACCAGCTCGACAGTGAAAGACCTGGGCGTAATATTAGACCGTAATTTATCCTTTGAAAATCATATTTCCAATATCACAAAAACAGCCTTTTTCCACCTTAGAAATATTGCCAAGCTTAGGAACATTTTATCTGTATCTGATGCAGAAAAGCTGGTTCATGCATTCATGACCTCCAGACTGGACTACTGTAATGCATTACTGTGTGGCTGTCCTGCATCCTCAATAAACAAACTACAGTTAGTCCAAAATGCCACTGCCATGGTTCTCACTAGATCAAGAAAATATGATCATATAACCCCAATATTATCATCCCTGCACTGGCTACCTGTTCAGTTTAGAATGAATTAAAATTAGCATTACTTGCATACGAGGNGATGCAGAAAAGCTGGTTCATGCATTCATGACCTCCAGACTGGACTACTGTAATGCATTACTGGGTGGCTGTCCTGCATCCTCAATTAACAAGCTACAGTTAGTCCAAAATGCAGCCGCCAGGGTTCTCACTAGATCCAGAAAATATGATCATATAACCCCAGTACTATAGTATGTCACAAAAGTGAGTACACCCCTCACATCTCTGCAAATATTTAGTTATATCTTTTCATAGGATAGCACTGCATAAATGACTTTTTGACACAATGAAGTAGTCAGTGTAAAGTTTGTACAGCAGTGTAAATTTATTGTCCCCTCAAAATAAGTAAAAATACAGCCAATAATAGCTGAACCCCTGGCAACAAAAGTACAGGGTCGGCCATTTCTATGGATACACCTTAATAAAATGGGAATGGTTGGTGACATTAACGTCCTGTTTGTGGCACATTAGTATATGTGAGGGGGCAAACTTTTCAAGATGGGTGGTGACCATGGTGGCCATTTACAAGTTTAATAATAATAATAATAATAATAATAATAATAAAGTCTGAATATATGGATTGAAAACTGATATATTGAATGGGAAGACTGAATATTTTGAATGAAACATGACGTCATCGAAAC
>QMIH01003803.1:15143-28109 GCA_003987875.1 Clarias batrachus | reverse complement strand
TCATAGTGCTTGGGCCCTAAATATAATTTTGAATGTTCTGCCTATGTCGATATTTAACTGCTTTGGGTGAATTTGGAAGAAATTCCATCATTTAACTATCAAGTGTGATATGCATGTCCACATAAAAGTACTACACTGAACTGTTTTAGTAGTGGGATCAAGAGACCAGAATTTTCCTAATGTCATCAGAAATGCTAGACTTGTTCTTGGATATGTGTAGCGGATGATACCTCATCTACCTAATATAATTTCCTTTTTCATGGCTTAAACACCACAGTCAGTTATCTACATAACCATGTGATTTCGGCATGTGAAGGACACAAAGATATGACATACATCATAGCATCAGAACAGCATCAAATTATCACAAGACCTGTCTATGAAGTGTCAAATTCCTAAAATAAAATGTTATACATTTATTTGTTGTATATAACAAAAATATCTGCATTATCACTGACAGGTATATAGACTGGAAATGCACACTGTCCCACTCATATAAAAATACTTCGCATGAATAATAAATAATATGAATGAAATAATAAATCCATAATACACTAGAAAGTGGTTATGTTGTGGCCTATTTTGTTTTTAAGTAGGTGCATGAAACCACAGTGTCCTCCTATAAAGACATCACATTTTCTCCCACTTATCTGTGACTGTGCTTATCCTCATTTGAGAGCCATTGTGTATTAAGGCTTTTGCCAAGTTCTCTGGTTTTGAAGACATTGCTCAAGTTCAATAGTTATCAGGTGTTAATAAACAGAAAGAGTGAGAATAAATTATAAAGTACACAGCATTAGAGTTTGTGAAAGGTTAAATATACAAAATACATGATGAACCTAGGTCAGTGTTAGAGAAAATTATATCATAAACTAAAACTCAAAAATTGTATACTGCTTAAAATAGTACATATGCTATTCCAATTTCTAAATGTTTTATTGAAATTAGTACATTTATCAAGACAGTTAAATGCAGATTTTAGAAACAGTAGCTTGTAAATAACACAAAATCTTTATTATTGTCCTGAATATTTAACCTGATGTCACAACCATATAACATCCAGTCAGCAAACTGTAATAATAATAATAATAATAATAATAATAATATGTTGTTGTCAATTTTTGTTTACTAATAAGAAAGAAAAAATCCTACCTGAAACAGAAACATATTCAGAAGAGTTGTTATGAGTCGTTTTCTGAATGTACAGTGGCTCATGATGCCTGTTGAGTCTTACTGACTGCTGAAGCCTCACACATGCAATTTAAAGGTTGCAGACTGCGTGTGAAGGAAGTAAGGTCTCTCCGCCTTGAGCTCGGATTGGCCATTGAGGAAACATCTGTTTTTGTTATTTTTTTATTTTTACTTTACAGTTTACTTTACAGACAATCAAATGACAATAAAAACATATGGGTGATCAGATAGTATAACTATAAATCAGTCCGTGGTATATCTGTGAGCTATAAAATAACTTCGATATAATGGAAATTTGTTGATATAAAATCCACTTTTCTTGTCGGAGACACATGGGAATTTTAGTCCTAAACTGTCAAGTGATTGCAGTCACAGTCATCATATCACACAAGAATTGCCTGCATCAGCACAGTCCAAGACCATTTACATGGTAATCAAGTGGAACCATTCTCAGCCTCCATACACTTGCAAATAAGGATCAATGGCAATTCCGGAGTGCCATGTGCAGAGAGAGAGAGAGAGAGAGAGAGAACATGTTAGTGCTAACATAATATATAAGGTGAATGTATAGGTATTTAATGCATATAGCATAAACAAAAGTTGTTTCACACTGTATATGGATATCGGCACAACTGGTGTCAGTATATACTACCGCCAGAGACTTTTGGAAATAAATAACTCGGTTAACGACATCCACGATAAACTGCAAGAAGAGCTATGCAACCTCGGCTTGCTGTGTGAACCAGGACTGTTTATTGTTGCTGGAGATTTCAACCATGCAAATCTCAAGTCAGTGCTCCCTAAATTCCATCAGTATGTGGACTTTGCAACGAGAGGGGAAAACACGATGGATCTTGTTTACCCAAACGTCTCCGGCACATACTGAGCAGAACCTTGCCCCCCACCTCGGGTACTCAGACCACATCTCTTTTATGCTAATTTTAGCATACAGACATCATCAGGCATTTGAATCCGGTTCTGAAGCAGGCGAAAACCTGGCCAGCAGGAGGCATATCTGCTCTTCAGGACTGTTTTGAGAACACAGACTGTACATGTTTAAGAAAGCTGAACCTTATGGTGACTTTACCGACTTGGAGGAGTACGCTTCATCAGTGACCAGCTACATCAACAAGGGCACTGATGATATCACTGTCTCCAAGAACATCGTCTTACGACCCAACCAGAAACTGTGGATTACTGCGGAGGTGCATGCACTTCTGAAGACCCGAGACTCCGCTTTTAGAGCAGGGGACAAGGTGGAAGAAAAGCAAGGGCCAAACTTTTAGGGGCCATCAAAGAGGCAAAGGGCACACATTCCCAGAGAATCCACAACCACTTCAGGAACAGCGGTGACGCACGGCACATTTGGCAGGGCATACAAGCCATCACTAACTACAGTGACAATGAAATTCTGTTAGCATCTAACCAGAAATACTTAGGTGGCCTATTTACCACAAATAAATATTAGGTAAAGGTGTAAAGGTGAATTAGGTACTGTAATAAAGATGTGGAATATATGGTGTACAGTATAATATAGTGTGATGCATTAACTGTGCAAACACTGCAGTGGATTAGCATGTCTGGGAGATTACGTGCTTAAAAGTAACATGTACTGTACATGTTTGAGTTCTCATTTATATAATATATACAGTATATAAACAATATATACAGAATAAACATGGGTTAAATACACAGTAGTGTGATGATGAGCATAATTGTTAAAAATGAAGCAGTGCAATATAAACAGAAAGTAACTGTGCAGTGATGTGTTAGCTAAACAGTCCATGATCAGCTGTTCAGTGTGGTAATCATTTCCGATCAGGAAACCAGGGAAACCTGATCAGAGACCAGGTAAAGTCCTCGGACATATGGTGAATTGGGGAATTTAAAGCTGGTTACACGCTTGACCTCTGATCAGGCTCTCCACCATGGTGTCATCTGTTAACTTGATAATGCTCTTGGAGGCATAGACAGGTGCATAGTCATAGGTGAATTGGGGAGTATAGGAGAGGGGACAATATGCATCTCTGAGAAACTCCAGTGCTGAGGGTGAGACTTGAGGAGGTAAGGTTATTCAGGTGAACAGACGGTTGTGTGTTCGTAATGAAGTCTAGGGTCCAGTTGCAGAATTATGTGCTGATGCAAGCTGTTTCAGCTTCAGGGTTAACTTGGAAGGACTAACTGTGTTAAAAGCTGAACTAAAATGCAGAAACAACATCCTGGCATGGGGCGTTTGTGTTGTCTAGGCTAGTCAGTGCAGAATGGAAACCCATTGAAATGGCACCCTCAGTTAATGAATTAGGGCGGTAGGTGGTAGTAGCTATGTTCTGAACATGGCTTCTGTGTTCCCATTCTCAAAACAGTTGTAGAAGAGCTGGTTGGAGGTACCCCGCCGGGTGGTTTCACTCACTCTCACTCACTAACTCATCATCTATACTGCTTAATCCTGTATTCAGCGTCACTGGGGTCCTGCAGCCCATCGCAGGAGTCTTAGGGCACAAGGCAGGGTTAGGGTTGCCCTAACATCTGTGGTCATGAAGTCGTTTGAAAGACTGGTGTTACTGTAGCTTATCTGAAGGTCATCAAGGACCCTTACTGAACCTCCTGCAATTTGCTTATAAAGCAAACACGTCTGTGAACGATGTATCAACAATGGACTGCATTTCATCCTGCAACATCTGAGCAAACCAGAGACTAATGCAAGGGTCTTGTTTATAGATTTCACATCAGTTATTAATGCCTTCTGCTCCAAACCAAACTAACCCAGCACTCTGTTCCTAGCTCTGTCTGCGATTAGTTCTGGTAGTGGAGCCCCCCATGTATGAATCCTCTCCCCACTGCTCTTCTCACTCTACACAATCGACTGCATGTCTACAGACCCCTCTGTCAAGCTCCTGAAATTTGCAGATGACACTACAATTATTTGCCTCATCCTAGATGGTGATAAGTCTGCATATAGAAGCGAGGTTGAGCAGCTCGATGTCTGGTGCAGTCACAACAATCTGGAGCTGAACACGCTCAAAACAGTGGAGATGATCATGGACTTCAGGAGACACCCTCCTGCACGTGAACAGGACTTGAAGTGGGACAATCACATTGGCTCTATTGTTAAAAAGGCCCATCAGAGGTTGTATTTTCTTCATCAGCTGAAAGAAGTTCAAAAAGCCACAGGAGCTGCTCACACAGTTCTACTCAGCCGTCAATTCATCTGTCCTGTGCACTTCAATAACTGTCTTCTTTGGCTCAGCTACAAAATCAGACATTAGAAGCCTACAAAGGACAGTTCTATCAACTATCAACAATCCCCTGGCCACACTGCAAGAACTGTATATATGCAGAGGGAAGAAAAGGATTGAGAACATCACTCTGGTCCCCTCACACCCAAGCTACCTCTTCTTTGAACGATTGCCGTCTGGTCGATGCTACAGGGCACCAAACACCAGGACAGTCAGGTACAAGAAAAGTTTTTTTTTACCTCATGAACAGTTAAATATTCTTCTCACTGTGCAATAAATATATGTTTAATATTGTGTGCAATATAATATTATGTGCAATATTGTGTGCAATATCACTGATATTGAACTTATTTGCAATATACTGTGCAGTATCTCTGATATTTATTTTACTGATATTTTGATTAAACGCCACATTCTACTCCATTTGCTGTTACCATTTTTTCCCCTGTGTTGTTTGTTTTGTCATCTCTGGAAACTCTGTCACCAAAACAAAATCCTTGTACATGCAAAGGTACTTGGCAATAAAGCGCTTTCTGATTCTGATTCTATAGTACATGGTTCTGCCATGGTACATACTTTGGTATAGCCATACATGTACATGTACCTGTAGTATGGTTATATGGAACACATACAAGGATACCATAAAAAATAGTTATACATGTTTATGCACCATACTGGTTATATTTATATATTATACTACCATTGTATGCAACATTAACTAAATACCATAGTGTATGTTGAAATTCTTAATATTAAATACAATAATATGGACTTGTCTGTGCTATACCATACAACTAGTATGTACTAACATATCTATTATGATGCAGTATATAGAAACATAACATAATAAATCCCTGGGACCTTTTATTAGCCACTGTAGTACCCAATAAGTACCATAGTATTCACTAGTGGTACACACCAAAATACAACCATGGTACCCATTGAAGTGCCGTAGTATCTACCATGGTACTCTTCAGAGGTGGAAACAAATTACAAATTACATTTACTCGCGTTAATGTAATTGAGTAGTTTTTTTGTGTTCCTCTACTTTTTAAAGTAGTTTTTTCTGTAATTTTACTATTACTTAAGTATGTTTTGTTTGAAGTATTGCAATTCGCTACATTTTAAATGATATCCGCTACTAAGTAAAACAAATTAATGAAAATGCAAAAATAATATTATGCTTTGTATAAATGCTTCGTTGCGTTCGCGTGTGTGTACCGTGTCCTGGTTGCACGCCGCTCTAGACTCCACTCCAGGTTTTTTGACTGTTCCCACATCGGCATCTACCTGACCTTGTGCGAAGGGGGGCAAAGATGGATCACCCAATTGGAAGAAAAAACAATGGGCCACCAATTGGCTCTTGGAGGCCATATCAGCAAGGCCATATTAGGCAAAACTGTGGGAAAAGCTAAAACAACCGAAGTTCTGCAAGAAGCTGGCATGCTGTCTGAGGCCGACGATTCAAATTAAAATTTTATTCATCACATACACAGTCATACACAGTATGATATGAAGTGAAATGCTAATACGACTGCTGTTGACCTTCATTATTACAAAAAAATAAGAGAATTAAAAAACAGCAATAAGAATAAAAAATAGTAGAATAGAATATATAATAAAAATAGAAGAATTTATATAGTAAAGTGAAATATAATAGAAATGTAATGTCGTGCAGTGTAGAACCATGTCCAGTTATTGGCAGATAATGTGCAAGGTTGCAGATCAAGTGTGTGAAAAAATGTTGAAATGTGCAAATGTTCTATATGTAAGTGTATGTGTATGACCAAGTTAAAGTTAAAGTTTGCAGTCCTGAGGTGTCCAAAATGTGCAAGCGTATGTGTGTTAGGTCCTATGTGGTGTTGTGATTGAGAGCCATATAGCCTGTGGGAAGAAGCTCCTAAGCACCTTAGAGGGCAGTCTAAAGTCTCTCTGGTGTCTGAGGTGGTAAAGACGCTGCCTGGCCTTTTTCATCACGGTGTTTATATCTGCTTAGTACTAAAGTCCACTATCAACTCCTTTGTCTTGCTGATGTTCAGGAGGAGATTGTTCCTCTGGCACAAGTTCTCCAGATTTCCAACCTCCTGCAGGTAGGCCATCTCGTCGTTGTCAGAGATCAGGCCCACCACGACAGTGTCATCAGCAAAGTTAATGATGGTGGTGGAGTTCGTAGTGGCAGTCATAGGTGTACAGAGAGTACAGCAGGGGGCTCAGAACACAACACTGGGGGGCTCCAGTGCTGAGAGTGAGGGAGACTGCGATATGTTCACCCATCCTTACTGCCTGTGGTCTGCCAGTTAGGAAGTTGGAAATCCACTGACAGAGATGATCTGAGTTCCAGGTGCTCCAGCTTGGTGGTAAGTATGGAGGGAATTATGATATTAAATGCTGAGCTGTAGTCGACAAAGAACATTTTAACATAATTACCCTTCTGAGTGTCCAGATGAGTGAGAGAAGTGTGGAGGGGATAAGAGATATATAATCCGTTGAGCGGTTTGGAGGGTATGCAAACTGCAGTGTATCCAGTGTCTGGTAGTGACTCGCTTCCCTCGGGGCTGCCACGTCGCACCACGTCCATTGTTCTCCTTCAGGATCTCACTCGGCCAGCTTGGATCCTGAGTTAAAAACATTGAATTGTGAGTACATTGTAAACCAATTGAAATAAGAGTATCTCTATTGTACCTAATGCACTCAATGGTGATGACTTTGCCGGTTTAAAGTTAATAGAAATTAACCTAAAAGACAAAAACAAAGTAAAAGGGGTCGAAGCAGTCACGACGGCAGCCGACCTCACCGGCGCCATCTTGGGAGTGCCAGTGAACTCTCAGAAATGATACCAGAAATGATCATTTATAATTGGAGCCCAACAGAAACGCTTAACTAGCTAAGCTTATGCTATGACTTTGTTTACAAATGATTCAATATGGCGAGGGTGGACTGCGCCTATGCACTATCCTGGAAGAGGTTGATCATGGGTTTCCAGGTCACGGTCGTCACTATGGTGGCATAAGCGAGTATGTTGGTTTAAACACAGCCATGGGTCGTTTGTGAAACCTCAGCTGATTTAACACTGAACAGCCCCAAAACAATATTTAAATTCTTCTCTTTATAGCACTGAATGACCTTTTTAGAGTGAGGCACATAAATCTCTCTCACTTTTACTTTGCAATGGCAGAGTTTATTTATGAGCAAAATTTTAAGCAAATATATACACATTCATTGTAAAATATATTATGTAAAACAAAATAAAATTCATGTTTACTTCAGCATTGGAAACAATATTGTTGTATTGTACACAGGCATCTTTAAATTTAACCAGAAAATAATAGTGAGCCGGTAGGCACGCTATTTTTCATATAATTTAAACAACTGAACGAAGTTAAATGTACACAATAAATGAATATGTGTGTTTGATTTACAACCGTGCCCTCATGTGTAAATACCTTTTTCAATGTTCATATTACCATATGATATATTTATCATATATCTAATACTGCTTTATTCATAATTTACATTACATGCAGCTTTTAATTTATCAGATAATTGTAATGTAACCTACGTGTCTACAGTATAAGGATATTTAACCCCCTGAATTGAAAGGAATGAAAGAGCATTTTGGTCTGGCTTTTAGAACAAGTCCTTCTATGTGCCATCTGGTGGACATTCTGTGTAGCGCAACACATTTCATTTACATTTTAAAGGTGAATTTAGCTGCACTCCACGAGACAAATTGTGGTCTTCCACAATGGGAAAAACGTGCATTTTTAATAACCACATCTGTATGTAAACTTTTAACTRAAACTGTATGTGACAATCTGAAATAATGTCCCCTCATGGGTAACCTTTTAGTGGAAGATAATGTAATACAACCCTGAAATAAAGTATCTGTTAAATGAAAAAGATGCAATGCAGGGGTCTGTGAGTTTTTATGTACCAAGCTGCAAGTTCTGTGTGGTTTCTATTGAAAAACTAATGACAAAGTGGTTTCCATACACTTATATGTGTAAGTGTATACGTCCATATACACTTATATGTGGAACATGTTGAAGCACATGTTGAAGCCTTTGGGCCAATGTTAATAACTAATTATTAAAAACTAATTGATTGTAATAATCCTAATACAATTTGTAAGGTAGGCCATAAAACAAGGATTTTTGTTGAAACTGAAAACAAGGGATTGAATATTAATACACATGTATTACTAATGTACATGGACTTTGATGTTTATATTTTTTACTGATTGTTCTCTTCTACAATTACCATAGCAGATGGTATTATTTTTGCTCCTTTTCCATAAACAGTCTGATTTCACAACTGATGATCCACAGTTTAACTTACTTTAGGAATGTTTATGTTGTTTTTATCCACAGTGTCCAGTGGCCGATGTTATTGTTCTGGTGAACATGATGATGTAATCTCTTGATGTCCATGAACAGCAGTTGGTATTAGGCACTTTACCGACACACTGATTTTCACACAGGCTTATTCAAACCCCATGACCCCCTGATCACCTGAACACACGGTTCATTATAGATTTTATGTGATGCTCCATAAAGAAATGAATTTAAAATGTTTCATATTCATTTTCCATCTGACATGATACAGGTATGACTTTATTAAACGGAAAAAAAAACTTTATGTCCTATGGAATGTTATGTGTATAATATTTAGATTATTATATCCAAATGCATTAATTATAAGCTGTATAATAACACATCAATCATACTACTCTCGTGACACCAGGCCTGACACTGGTTTGGGTGAACATGTATGTCTCTGGGCGTATCAACGTTATTTATTCAAGTTCATGAAGCAAGTTAAAATTAGGCAAGCCCTGAGATTAACAAATAATTAAATTAAGAAAAAAAAATGAATACATAATGAATAAATGGGGAATACATGTTTAAGTAGTTTAGTCGGGATCAGATAGAATATATATATATGGCTTAGCATAAGTACCTGTCAGGTAAAGGCTAAAATAGTTAAAAGGTTAAAGCTAAAAATAATATGATCAGATTCAATGTAATCAGTTATATTATTTCAGGTTGATGCCCACATACATGTCTGCCTGTCTTTCTCTCTGCGTAACTTAATTTATGATGCAGGTTAAATTTCAGACTGTCAGGGATATCCCCTAGAGGGCGCCAAAGCGCCCTGAGACTTTTTGTGTTTTTCGTTATCGTTTTACTTCATTTCCCAGTTTGCACCTTGGTCAGGTGACATGGGCGCTCACCTGAACCGAGTTGATCATTACTTTCTTTATAAATCGAGTGTTTTGAGTTTAGTTATTTGTCTTGCATCTGTTGATTTAACCTAGTAAATGTCAGTAAGTTTGGTTTGTGTCTTCGGTTTCATCTATACGTGTTTTAGTTTCGTTTTCATATAAAGTTTAAGTGTTTGTTTGATTTCCCTGTTTTCTATTAAATAAACATCGTTTCCGTTAACACATGGACCTCCTGCATTAATGCCTCAAACCCTAATTCATGACACAGACATATATATAAGTACTGCAAGTCCATAAATTCTGTCCAACGGTTGATTTAGGAAGCATCCACAGTTTGATGCATATGCAGTAAATTGTGTTTTCTAATCTGGCACAAAACTGCTTATAACTTTCCTTCCACTCAACATTCTGATTTCATTTATGGTGCAAGGTTCAGTTTCTATAGTGACCGTCCCATTTATTTGGAGTAAGCCATGATGAGTCACATTGTCGTGTGTATGGATATTGAGGATTTGGCGCATGTACGTGCATTGGTCATTCTGCATGCTCTGTGTATACATGGTAAATTATAATGTTGATTGGCTTTGAGTGATGCATATAGCCACGTTCACCTCAAGGAAATTATTTTTTAAAAATGCTGTAACGTAATCTGGCTGGACAGACATACAATCATACATATAGACAGACAGAAATTTTTCTAAGACTGATTTGGGGTAAGTTTTTGGGTGATTTTGGGTAAATTCTGGGTAAAATTCAATGATAAAGATGTTATTGAAAGAACAAGTTCTATGTACAAACAAAACCTTTTTATTTTTTAAAAATATGGATACATATTATTCTACTGTAGTTTTGTAATCAGCCACATTGGATTAAATCCCTAAAATACATTGGTAGACTGTTTTGTCATAAGTACAGTATATAGTACAATTTCATTACAAAAGTAACAATAGGCAACCCCACATTTAATGATATARGTCAAATCACCAAGAGAACAGGAGGGTATTTACAGTAAATAAAATATGTTTTTTCAATAAAAGATGCTAAATCATTATATACAACTATTTATCATGTTAGCAACAACAGAATCAGCAACTTATATGTAATTTAACAGACTACTGTACTTAACATTTTTTCTAAGAAACAATTTCTATGATTAAAAAAAGAAGAAAAAATTATTTGGTGTGTCAACACATACAAGAAGTATCAAATTAAAGTTTATATGTTGAAACACCTAGTGAGCTAGTGACTGTTAATCAGTCATAAGTAAGCAAACAGTCAAAGTAGAGTGCTGGAAATTTAGTAGTGAGCTGAGATGAGGCAGTTTGGTTCACTACGTTCATGGATGCCAACATCTTCTGTAACTGAGGGTGAGGCAGATGCACTTGGATGGAAAAGCTCAAGGGAGTTTCAGCATTTGCTTCTTTTAGGTTCTTTGAACAAAATTGGAAGCAGAACCTAGATGTGGTCTCTAGGTGAAATTTACATAAGTTGGTTGCAGGTCAATATCTGGAAACATAAAAAATGTTAAAACAAGAAGACAAGAACACTGGACACTTTTGATCATAATTGAAAAAAAGACAACGTGTGCAATAGTAGTGTGCAAAATTTTTAAGCCGCCCCTCATTTCTTCCAACTTTGCTTCCAAAGATCCAGACTTTCTAATATTTTAAAATGTAGTCCTGAGGAAWAGTTCTCCAGGCTTCCTGAAGGACTTTTTGGCTCTTATGTTTGGTAYAATTTGGCTCTTATTTTCAGTACAGAATGATTTTTTTGTTTGTTAACCCACATGTTGTTTTCGTTTGTGGCTCACACTCATAATGTTCCCAGTCACTTTTGAMMAGAGCATTTTATTTTATTATAAATCCACAGTAATACATATATTATAATATAATATATATAATGTGGTATTTGATCTTTTTCATCAACATCAGTTCTTGTAAACATTACACATTTTGATCTTGTACAGTATGTGTGTGTCCTGCAGACCTCAGGAACTCAAGAATCACTCATACCACTCATTTTTTTAGAGGAAAAACATATGGATATTATTTTGACTCTAACAAATACTGTACCAAGATGAAACTAATTTTCTTATTTATCACAGAGTACTGTATTTACCAAAGTCACTTTTTAGAAACAAGCTAAATTTTAATGTGGCACAATATAACGACTTTTGTGCTGTAAACTGACCGATATGATTTATTTATTGAAAACTAAAGCACAAATGTACACAGGGAAAACTTAACTATATCACAAATATAGTCCTTGACCCATACACTGTATGAACATATTTACAATTTTAATAGTAGCCTTGCTGTCATTTCTAGGACCCTTCACTATTTTCTCAATATCAGCCAGTTTGCCTGTGTACACTTGCATGTTCCAGGCATAAGATGTCTTCACATTACATGCTGCCCATATCTTTATACCATAAGTAGGTGGTTTGATTGGCAGATACTGCTTAAATGGGCACCGTCCCCTAAAACCGATTAGATGCTCATTAACCATGTCAGGACCTGTTTTKTAAATGAGTGGCAGGTGCTCCACCCACTTCTGTAAAAAATCCCAGCTTGCTTGTTGACTTCGGGCTGCTCTTGTGTCATGAACATCATGGAAGTTCTGCAAAGACATTGTAGCATGAAAAATTGCTTTTGATCTGTTGCAAGATTTGTTGCGAGATCTGTAGACACCACACAAAACACCTGGTCTACCTCTTTCCAGGTGTTTCCATAAACCTTCTCCCCTCCAGTTTTGTCATGTTCATGTCAATAGTTACAATGGAGTCCATGAGGAAAAGTTGAAAATAGGACTTGATATCATCCATTCGGGATATGGCATTTCGGGTTACGGTTTGGTTCCATTATTTGACCAAATAGAGACCACAATTTCAGCTGGGTCTTCCACCTCATCATTGTCAGAGTGTTCCTCCTCCGGTTTATAATGTGTGTTATTCTCCGGTTTATCCTTCTCTTCCTCCTCTACACCCTCCTCATCACTGTTGTTGTCAAATATAATACCAGAACTTTACATGCAGTATATCTCCTGGCCATTATGCTGCCACAGACTGAACTGCAAGGAAGTTCTGTAATTGAAACAATGTTGCAATTTTGTTTTTCAACAGGTGTTTTAAAATGTTTTTGATAGGTTCCTGTGTGTGTGTATGTCTGCTTAAAGACACCTGCATGTTTAGGTGTGGGAAAAGATTGTAGAAATTTGCTTGCACTCTGTTTTATACACTAATTAAAGTCTTACCCATTCATTTCCAATGACCATTTTTGACCGGGAACACCATGAGTGTATAAAAGTTTCATAAAA
>QMIH01003800.1:3669-28164 GCA_003987875.1 Clarias batrachus | reverse complement strand
CATCAGAATTACAGGGGAAATAAAACATTAACAAGGTTAATTTATTACATTTATTCAAGTTTGGCGGGCCGAATCAAAAAGTTTAACGGGCCCTAACCCTAGCCCCCGGGCCGTAGTTTGCCCATGCCTGGTATAAAACCTTCATTTCACGTATCTTTAATTGAAATACTTCAGTCAGCTCAGGTAGTACAGTATTGGTTGTGGGTTCAATTAATTATATTTCTCTGGCATTGACTTGGACCAACTTTTCGACCAACCATCATTACTCTGGCACCATCATCCACAACAGTCCTTTGGTCTCGCAACAGAATTCTTCTCAAGACAAAGATTACATTTCACAGAATATGTAGTTATGATAAAAAAAATAAAAGATATACTATATGATACAATTAAGGGCTGTTTCAAGAATTCTATGGATGGTTTTGGGTGATAATGGATAGCAAGGATTTATTTGCATTCATACTGATAACTGCCTACATCAGCCGAACCCAATACTATCTTCATGGTAGAACCTCCACAGTCACGACATGCATTCCAAGCAGCTGACACAGGGCCTCCATGCAACAAGATTTCCATCCAGAAATGCCACCAGGAAGACATCTGCCACATCTGTGTAGAAAGAATCAGTTGACATTTGCAAGGTTAATGTTGGCAGCAATGTTCTTCACACCTAAGATATATTTGATGGTGTAATGTTTAGCAGTTAGTGAGACACATGACAAGAACATGTATTCTGCTGATTATGGTAAATCTATTTAGAGGAAGTAGAGAAGCAGCTTAGTGCATCACTATTTACCGTATAAGGTGAGAACCTGCTAAGTGGTTAGTAGAGTAAGGCTGATAGAACATGAGTCACAGGAACAGGGTATAAAAGAGTTCGGCTGTACTTTGATAATAGTCTTCTGCAGTGTTACCATGCATTGTTAATTTAATTTCACAAGGTTTTGATTGTTCAGAGGACTAAGGGACTGTGTTACTGATTGGAAGATCAGCAGTTCGATTCCCAGCCCAGCCAGGTTGCCATTGTTGGGCCCTTGAGCAAGGCCTTTAACCATATCTGCTCCAGGGGTGCTGTACCATGGCTGACTCTGCGCTCTGATCCCAGCTATGCTGGGATATGTGAAGAAGGAATTTCACTGTTTTAATGTAAATGTGACAAAATAAAGGCTTTACCTATTTACCATATATTGCTTTTCTTTACCTAAGTTGTAATTAGTTATTATAGCAATATAAAATAATAAAAGGACCCATTGTGAGGTGAGTAGTCCAGTACTGTGAGGCAGCTGTGAGTTCTTTGAGTTTGGGAACAGATGGTCCCGGGGACAACATTGCCAAGAACACTTTCTAAGGTGAGTGTGCATTTTTTTTCCATTTCCAAGAGAGACTGTGTAACATCTTTTCAATTAAAAAAATCTGTTATTTATCAAGGGGTGCCTAAACTTTAGCATAAGACTGTATACACACACACACTATAGCCAATTTGGGAACGCCAATTAACCTAACTTACATGTCTTTGGACTGTGTGAGGAAACCGAAGTACCCGGATGAAACCCATCAAGCAGAGGAAGAACATACAAACTCCATGCACACAGAGGCAGGAATCAAACCTGCTGCACACACAGACACACACACACACACACACACACACACACACACACACACACACACAAATAAATAACTCTTTGCAACTGTGTTTAAATGATGGCATTTAGTAACCTAGTAACCCAAGGTATTTATCCACCCAGTGACTGAAATGTCAAAGCACTTTTTGTCTCTAGAGCATCTGCCAAATGCCTAAATGTAAATGTAATGTATTGACCATATTCCAATCAGATTTGATTAAACAATACAGTAGAACCTCGGATTGCAAGTAACTCGGTTTACGAGTGTTCCGCAAGACGAGCATTTTTAATAAATTTTGCCTTGAAATACAAGCATGTCTTGGTTTACGAGTGCCGAGTTTTTGACACCGACACACACACACACACACTCTCTTGCCTTTACACCGCCCTTCCCCCGCTTCACACAGACACACACACTCTGCTCTACACAGAAACTCTGCTCTGTCGCGATTCTTTTCAAAGGTAAGGTGCTGGTTCATTTGTTTTGTTTTGTTTTGTTTTTTACTTTACAGCAGTGAGTCCGTTAGTCTGCGCTCATGCGAGTGTCATTAGAGAGATTTATTTTTTTCCCGTCAAAACAGTGTTTCCGTTGTGTGTGTGTTTGTTGTGAAACTTTAAAAGCGAGGTAGGGGGAGGGCGGAGGAGTTTTACTGTGTAAGACGAGGCAAGGGAAGGGGCTAATTACACACACACACACACACACACACACACACAAATACATGGCGCATGCGCGCACAAATGGAAACACTTATCTGTTAACTTTTTTAAAAGGTAAAGTGCAGGTTAATTTGTTATATTTTTACTTTATATATTGTATTAATTATTTTTCTGTATTTATTTTTTTGGGCTACGTGTGGCACAGTGCTCAGGTATTGGAAAAATATTTTGAAACCGATTACGCCACCCCGAGGTTAACCGGGGAAATAACCCGATTAGGACACACAGGTTTGTAGGCCAAGTAACCCAGAGAGACATGTGGACAATGTACAAAACTTTATTTTAGCTCACAATAAAATAATTAAAAGACTCGTTAGCATGCACTGCTAAATTTCAAATTGCCATCCCGCACAATATAGGTCAACAGGACATTCTGTATATTCACACAAAAAAAACAAAATCAAACAATACTCACACAACACAAGAAATAAAACAAATTACAGGCACAAACTTCACAACGGAAGGGACAGGTTAGATGAAGTACAGGTAGTACGGGTGCACTTGTGCATCACACACACATCCACACACACACACACTCAGACGAGGTGAAACGTGAATCCAGGCAACACTGCACTCCACACTGTTAGAATAACACCAGCTAAGTAGCTAACCTCCCGGCCTCCCAGTGCCTAGATGGACATTTAATAACAAAATCACACACATCCGCAATATAAAACAAACAAAAACTAAGGGAAGAGCAAAAGTTCTTTTTACAGCAAACACAAGAAAACAGAAAATAAGAAAAAAAGGCAAAAACAACAATTAAACCAAAAAAACGGAAATAAGGAAATTTCGAGCTAGATGCTCTCTGCAGCAATCATATCAAATTCAGAGTTCTCCAAAAGCTACACCACAACACAATATCCGTAAGGATTACAGATGCAGATAGCCATAGTAGCAGAGCAGCTCCAAACCACTAATACAGTAAGCAATCCGTGATCACACTCCACAGGCACGGTGTAACCGATAACCCGGAGCAGATCCACGAAGAAAAAAAAGAAAGCGAAACACAACAAAACCGGAAGAGAAAAACAGCAGCGCCGTCCTCCATCAATGTGAAAGACACATACTTCTGCCTTTGAACGGTTCACCGGCACCGCATCAGACACCCTTATCGCACCAAGAAGAAAAGAACTATTAGTAAAATGAGTCTTTTCTATAAACCAGAGAAAACGAAACTCACTTACCAGGTTGAATCGTTTTATCACGCGAGTTGTACCGCTGCTCACAGCTCACAAAATGTCACGCACGAGGGCGCGTGCGAAAAACAAGTTCCACGGCTAAGCAGTAAACCAACGCCAGTTAACATTACCCGATGCCACAATACACAGCACGTAAGAAGCGTGCACCTACCTGACAAAGAGTGGACAGTCTGACTCAACCAGATATCAGTTGGCCACTGTGCACACAAAAGGAAAAGACATATTGGCAGGTTAGTGTACATGCCCATCTCTCCATTAGCTACATAGCTACAAACAGATACCACACACCTTCTGCTCATGCGCACACCGTAAGGGTGGTCCTAGTCGTGGCCCACGGCAGGTAAAATAACTCTCGCCTTAAATATAATCGAGAACCATTCTGATAGTCTATCGTGTGTGATGAATCACTTACCTATAAACCAATAAGGAGCGCCCATCACATTGCCACATATGGAACAAATTGTTTGAGTTTTCATTATTTCTTATGGGAAGATTTGATTTGGTTTACAAGTGTTTTGGAATACGAGCCCACTTCCGGAACGAATTTTGCTCGTAATCCAAGGTTCCACTGTATTTTTATTAATCAATATATAAATGTTTTCTATGATGAACCCCGCCTTGTGCCCTAAGTCTCCTGTGATAGGCTCCAGGCCCAACGACGCTGTATACAGGATTACGCGGTATAGACGATGAGAGAGTGAGCGAGTGATACAAATCTTTTTTATAGTGGTATAGCAGTAAGCATGGTTTAGTTTGTTTGTTTTTCCCCGTATGCTTGGTTTGGTGCGAACATGAAAAAAATACAGTTAAAATACTGTTATTCACCTCTGAACGACTTTGGTGAGTGGATGACATTTGTGAGCTAGTAGTTTATGACCCAGCATGCCTACTTTGATCAAAGTCTGCAAGAAGTAAACAATTCCTTTACACAGGAATTAAGCAGGAATCGGCCACACTCTTAGTTGTTTACATCTAGGCTGAAAGTTTTATTTTCTTTTATTTTTTTATTTACTCAACTTTTTTTTTAATAGATTTGTTCTTCTCTGTCTAATACAAATGTAAATATTAAAAAGCACCAGCCACTGTTCCAGCCTTTATTCCAACCTATTATTATTTGCTATTTTGTTTGTTGCTATACACTGTATTTCATGAATTTCTAAAAAAAAAAAATAAAATCGTTTTAAAACTTTAATGAAGCCAACCAGGAAAATAATGGAACTCAATAATTGCCTTTTTGTATTTAACAAGATGTAAATATTTACAATCGTACTGAGCCTGGAAGATGGCTGGAAAAAAAAAAACGTTGGAGGAAAAAAAAATTCCACCTTGAAAAAAAAAGCAAAGCAAAAGAATAAAATAAAATTCCCGAGGGAAAAAAAAATAATTCGAGGCAAAAAAAAAGGCTAACATGATATGGGTGAGAAAAAAAAAATTTTTTTTTTCTAAAGGTTCGCGAGATCTTGCAAAACTTCTGCGTTGCCGATTTAGTACAGCTGGTGTCAGTAATGCGGCTAAAAGTTGTCTGCCAACCGCTAAAAAATAAATAAAGAAGAAGCATCCTGAGAAAGCTATAATACACGAGCCTTGGTAAACAGGAATGGAGAAAATTACTGAATAGAATTCCGAGTAGCTGAGTTTGACTTTCAGCTTGGCCTAAAATATAAAGACATTTAGTTTGTACTCGGAGCGCGCCTTTTCCCTATTTTGGCGAGTCACGTGGTCCCGTTTTTTTCCTTCCACAATTTTTTTTTAGTCGACAATTTTTTTTTTTGCGTTCCATGTCCCGTTTTTTTTACGGCTCATGTCTCGTTTTATTTTTTTATGTCCCATATCCTGTTTTTTTTTCTTCCTTAGATTTTTTTTCCCCCAAAACTTTTTTTTTCTTCAGTTATTTTTCAAAGTTTAGAATGCTGCTACAGATGTGGTCAAAAGAGGGCAGCATTGAGAAACATAAAGACTACTCTTACTTTCTGTGTTTAATGTGTATAATGACACGTACATTCAATTAGAATATGCAGAAAATTAAGAGATGCAAGGAACAGTTGCAAGGAACAGTTGCAAGGAACAGTTGCAAGCAACGATGACGGACCCAAGCACTGTGTGCCATCGCCACCCCGGGCGCACCGCACAACATGTGTTATTTGACTGTGTTAAGACCTCGAAAAGCCGTCGTCACTCAGTTGCACCGCACAACCTGCACACGACACACACTATACAGGGCTAATGTCAGTTTGGGCCCTAAATATTTGTTGAGTGCGTTAGTGTGTGTGTGTCATAAAAGAGGAGTGTGTGTGCTTATGTGTTTATGTGTGTACAATAGGCCGCAGATGCTGGAAAATAAGCCTCACACTGTGATGTTCCTGACTTTGATGTCACAGAAGGTGTCACTGAATATAATGTCACTCAATATAATACCACAAAGAAAGTTATTAATCATTTTTCGGTGTAAGTTTAAGACATTATCACAGCTGGCCTGTTGGAGATATCGAAAATCCCTCCGCAATTTTGCGTCCTCAATGTCTTTAGATCTCTTTGGCCCGGTTTGGTGCCAAACATATAATTTCCCTAGGAGGAGTATATCAAAATGCAGTGCGAAAGTTGTTCGACTTGATGAGCTCTAAATGTGTACCGGGTTTCGTGTGCTTACTATGCAGCAAAATCTCGTGTGGGGGCCAAGAGTCTCTTAGGCATCCCGATGGCAGCAGATTCCAACCTGACTGCCAAGTTTCATGAGTTTTTGAGCATGTTATGACCCCCGAAATTCCAAAAGGGTGGGAAAAAAAGAATCCTTAGGAAAACAAGAGGGTCCTGCGCACCTTATAGTGCTTGGGCCCTAATAATAAGCAATATACAGTACAGTAGTGCAGTACCGTACCGTACGGCCATCAAAAATTATCTGAAGTTTAGCACGACCATCCAGCCACTCCTTTGTCAAGTCTGAATCTCTCCTGTCCTTATGTGGCTCTGTTTTTTATCATTTATTATTAATTAGTTAAATAATAATACACCTGGAGAAGAGAAATGTCTCATGAAGCATGAGAGCATCCCCACCTCCTCCACCACCCAGCCCTTTTTACAGAACAAATTAAAACTGATGCCACTCAATTTTTTCAGATTAAAGCAGATTCTCCAGATTTTTTAAATGTAAAATAACAGGACATGCTTCTATTGCTGGAGGTAAGAATATTTTTGTTGCTGATTAAAAGCAAACGTTCTCTGGAAATTCAGGCATTTCTGAAGGGCCAACCCACTGTGGAATCTTCTAGTCATCACTCACTCATACTCATTTTCATTCTGCATAAAAACCATGTTTCCCAAGTCAAAGCACCTGTTTCATGCCCGTAATGCCCATGAGGACTTTGATATCTGCCGCATGAATTCGGATTCACTCGTTTAGATTTAACTCACCCACCCACACCTCAAACAATGACAAAAATTTTCATCAGTGGCTCCTGAAATGACAGGGTAAGCTCAGTTGTTTTAAAACATTAATTAAACAATATATATGCGTATGGCTGCAAGTCAGGAATTAAAAATGTATTGTACTTTTGTATGGATTTGTTCTGTATAATCTGTACAATCAAAAAAGCTTGATGTAGAAGCTGGCATCATTATGAGATGGGTGAATTTAAAATGACGTTATTATAATATTTTGCATGTGCTTTAAATAAATTCAGTCAAGCTGTTTGAAAGTTGTGAGCCAAGCTGGCACAGATGCAAGTAAAGATTTCCGAAGCTTAGACGCACAGAAGCAAAGATGAAATCTCTTTTTTTTATTTGCCTCCTGTTTGTACTTCATGGGATGTCTGCATGTGTGGTAAGAATATACTTTTATGTTGCACAGTCAATGCCGTGGACGGCAGCTCAGAGCTACTGCAGACAGAAATATGGGGATTTGGCCACCATCACTAATGAAAAGGAAAATCAGAGAGCTGTGATGAGTACAGGACAAAGCAGTGGTTTTTCTTGGATTGGGCTGAACAGAACTGCACCAAACGTAAACATCTGGATGTGGTCTGGTGGCGAAACGGCTAATTACGCAAATTGGCGCACCGGTGAGCCTAATGATGTTCGAGGGGAAGAAAATTGTGCTGCTATCAATTTAAATGGCTGGTATGATTATACCTGTCAGAAAACATTTTATTTTATTTGTTACTGGAGGTTCACGTTGGTGACGGAGAGTAAAACATGGGAGGACGCTCTTCAGTACTGCAAAAGTAACTACCATGACTTGGCCCTTATAGATTCAAAACCCATGATAGACCTTCTTAAAATAGAGAGTAACCAAGCCCAAACAGCCAGTGTGTGGACGGGTCTGCGCTTCCTCAGTGGAAAGTGGGTTTGGGTGAACGGGACACTGCCGGAGAGCCTGGTATCACTGCCTTCATGTCCAGTCGAGCCYTATCGSTGTGCTGCGTACAACTTCAACACATATGTCTGGGAGAACAGAGACTGCAACGAAGAGCTTAATTTCATCTGCTATCACTGAAGGTGAGAAATAAACATTCAGAACATTAACCAGGATTCTTGATCAATATCATAATTCCATGAATTTACAAAACAACACTTAGGATGTACAGATAAAAGTGTTTATCTCTCTTTTTTCTTTGCTTTCCTCTGTTCTTTGACCTGAATATGCCAAATTCTGTTTCTTTATTTTATTTTATTTTATTTTTTGAGCAGATGACTCCGCACCTGGATTGAGAAGAAAATCTTCTTTAAGAAGAGTTTTATATATATAAGAATTTTATATACCTCAATGAAACTTTGTACAGGTGTTTAACTTTATGCTTTTCAGGATAGTTGATTAATTTTAGAAATCCATTATTTAATGTTTGTATACAACATGTTCTATTCATGCATGAATAAATATTTTGGTGTTGGGCTTTAAAAAAATATATATGTTTCTAATATTTGAAACTTCAAAGACATTTTGGTGGTTAGTTTTAAGATAACATATTGAAGGAAATAAAATAAGAAAAATCTTAATAAAACATTGAAACAAATAAATGCAATAAAGAAAACACTAAAGCATGTTTTATAATTATATCGAACAGAGACAAATCCAAGACGAGGCTCTTTTTGTTACCGTAGTTTTCATTTGATATATTTAAATAGAAAATATAATGTACAAAACTACTTTTAAATATTGGTTTCCTGTGACCCTGAGACAAGAGATACATTAGAGGGAAGAGTATTTGTTTGTTTGTTTGTTTGAATCATAGTAATTACATTCATTGAAACATAAACATTTTCAGACTTTTCTTTTTCAGAAGTTAATTAAAAATCAGAGAGACTGAGTTTCTTTCCACAAGTTTGGCTCATTGGCATAGGGGTTTACGTTTCTTTTGAACATGTTGAGGTTAAAACATTAAGTATTCCTGAGTAAATAGAGCTAGTCTCTAAGGTAATATATTTTTAATACATTTACATTCGACAGTTTAGGATGGAAAATTTAATGGTCTGACTACTTTTAGATATTTATGTATGCTTATTAAAACATTAATGTCAATAGAATACCGTGTCTGTTTCTTTAGTAGGTGTGAAAAGTAAACTGAAAATGTCTACTTTTATAATAATAGTATTAACAACAACAAAAACACAGTGGTGCCAAAAATTATTACGATAAAGGTTACAATTTAAAATAAATAAATAAAAATCCAAACAAAAATTACTTTGGAAGCTTTTTTTCCCCCTGACTTTCAATATCAAAATAATCAACATACATGGGATTTTTAAACAGATAATAATAATAATTAAATATATATATATATATATAGACCAATCTTACCCTCGTAGCACAGCAGTTATCCTCACATCTACATGCAGTAGGAATAACATTGATGAAACATATCAGTCAGGACTTGGGCCTTATCATAGCACAGAGACAGTCCTGGTTAAAGTGGTAAATGTCTGCTGGCCTCTGATCAGTCATTTACCACTGATTGTGGATCCTTGCATGTGTTGTTTGGCCTTAGTGCAGGATTTGACACAACTGATCATATTATTCTCCTTCACAGAGTCCAGTGAACGGCCCCCTCCTGACTCCTTTAGGCCCACTCAATCTCATTCATATGCATGGAATACATTTCCACTGTTATGCTGATGATACACAGTTGTCAAATGAAAGACACCAATTTAATGAAAGTGAAGAAAGTGTAAAGATTAAACACAGGATGCGTATAAACCTCCTTCTACTTAATTCTGACAAGTCGGAAGAACTTTTAATAAAAAGATAGCAATAGTAGCAAGAAGCTATATTCAGATTTATGTGTTTGTCTATAAAACTCAAAATGAGTCTCGATTACGTTGTTGATTCCTCAATATGCTCACTTAGATCTTTCCATCAGCTTCTTGGAAGAGTACAAAAGTAAAATAACAGACTGTAGCCTTGTAGTATAAAGTGGGCCCCAATTCCCGTTTGAAATCTTTGTTAAAAACTTTTTCTTCTTCTATTTGGCTTTTATTTCCTAGTTGATGTTGAGGGTTAGTTGTTTTCTTCTGTATATCTAGACTGGTACATGTTTGTGAATGATACCTTTGTGTTGTTTTGTTTTTGCTTTATTGTTTTTATTAGTCCTTCTTATTGAAGCATTTTGTTACTGGCTTATTATAAATGTTCTATAAAAAAGGACTTTTCCATTTGAATGTAGCACACTAAATTTATTAGACTGAGCTTTTCCTGAGAAACAGCTTTTTGAACTCAACAACTTATGAATATGAGCAGAGCTCACCCAGTGGTCAGATTGAGTGAGATTACCATTGATTAACATTGACCCTGTTCAGTGCCTACTAAAAGCTGACTGGCTGATGGCACCTGATGGTTTTTAATGACTAAGGCCATTATATAATAATAACAACAACAACAACAACAACAACAACAATAATAATAATAATAATAATAATAATAATAATAATAATAGTTTGCAGATTAGCGCAAAGATACACCAAACTGAGAAAAGGTTATAACCCCTTCCCTTTTATGCATGACCGCACCCAAAGCTTTGCATTTGTCCCTAGAATATACATATTTTTGTATATTGTTGTTGTTTAACTGTTAGTATTGTTTAACAAATGCCGACATATTCCTTTTACATATCAACATGATTTTGGTCATTAATCAGGTTCACATTCTTGTGAGAATTTTTAAACCAAATTCTTAAAGATATTTTAAACTCCTCTGGCTAGATTGCAAAAGTATGCTTTGCCTATTATGCAAATTAGCTACAAATGAAAGTCTGCAAAGCTAAGTGGCTTTTGAGGCTGTTTTGTTTGGGAGATGCCGACTAGAAATAATTTGTTTGTAGGACTCATTCTCAACCACAGTGAGTTATGAACCAAAAGCAAAAAATCCTTGAGCTCATTTCTTGGCTCACCTTGCTTACCTGATTGGAGTAATGTCTCTATGACAGTTTGTAAAGATTATCATTACTTTCTGAAACTCGCATCAAGTCAATTATTCATACTAGACCTGTGCAACAGCAGCTAAAATTGATTTGCGGTTCTGGGCCTGTATTTACTAAGCAACACAAGGCAGGTAATCGCTCCTAAGTGGCCAAGAATTCTTTGCAATTCTTTGAGTGATGCAATGTTGGTCCTACTTTGAGGAGTTGGTGCACAAATTAAAATAATCATATTTATATATACATTTTGTATATAAATATATACAATAATTTGTATATGCAGCTAATTCTCTGTTATACTGTAAGCAGTGCTTCATCACTGATGATTTCACAAATTGCCTTCCACTCACTTTTTTATCTTAAGATGTAAGAGTAGGGTAGAATTTTGCTTTGGTTATTGCTTTACCTTTTACTACATCCTCTTCAAGCAGAACTCTTTCATACTCTCTCCAGTTTTACTTGCTTTTTGAAATCATGTTGATCAGATGATGACTACACAGCAACACAGTCCTACACAGCTCTATTAAAGGGGCTTGAAACAGCAGTCTGATTAGGATAATGTTATGCAGCCGGGTCATGAATATATCCAAGTTTTGTCTGTGTGCAGAAAGCTTTTACACAACTGATGCTTATCTCACCTTTCGCTGTTTCACAGTTTAAAACTACAGTAGAAAAACCTATTAAATCTACAACACCCACTGTAATGTGAAGCCTACTTTGTGGTTCTCAGTGTTGTAAAAAGTGGCGTCACACAGTTTAGTTATCGTATACCTAAATCTTGCTGAAAAAAATGTAGCTTCCTTCTTTTAAACTTCTTGTTTAGGAAATTTTCTGTCCTAAATGAACTTTGAGCTCCAATCCTACGAGTGATTCTGAGATGCTTAGTTACTCCGAGACCTGGTGATGGTGTAGGCCAAGTTCATCTGAGTCTATTGTTGATGACACTTCAGTTGCCACCCAGATGACAAACAAGAAGCTTTTTGTTAGGAACCTCCACCAGAGGTCACTGTTCATGTCTGTTCATAGTTCTTGTTGGTTGACTCAGTTTCCCAGAAGGCACTTCAGTCAGGTCATGAGTGCTCACCTGAACTGAGGTTGCTCATTGCTCTGTTCTGTTCAGTGTTTAGTTAGGCCGTGTCTCCTCCTGTGTAAGTACTGTTCTGTCTTCTGGTTTAATCCATTGTGTGTAGTTTCCCATGTATGTGTTGCCACATGAGGGCTTAGCCGCTAGCAGGGTTAGCCGCTAGTAGGCCTTGACGGCTASTAGGGTTAGCCCCTAGTAGGGTTAGCCTCCAGTAGGCTAGCCTCTAGTGGGATTGACTGCTAGTGGTTCTGCTCGCTGGTAGGTTAGCCGCTAGTTTGGTACAGTCTCATGTGTGCCTTTCCTTTTGTGTTCCTGTCCCCTAGTTCAGTACTAACCCGGTTAGCCACTAATCCAGTTAGATACTAACCCGGTTAGGTCAGCATCCAGTGTCCCCATATTCCATGTAGCTACTAACCACACTAACAACTAAGCCATCTGGTCTCTAGTCTCTGTTGTCCCTGGTCCTGCCTCCTGGCTAGTCCTGTCTCCTGGCTAGTCCTGTCTCTCTAGTCCTTGCCCCATCTCTAGTTCCAGCCACGTCCTGTCCAGTCTTGTCTCTAGTTCCCCTATGTGTCTTTAGTTAGCTCCAGCTCCATGTTTCCTCATCCCCTAGTTCTGCTAGTTCCCATGTCAGCTCCTGGTTCCCATGTCAGCTCCTGGTTCCCATGTCAGCTCCTGGTTCCCATGTCAGCTCCTGGTTCCCATGTCAGCTCCTGGTTCCCTTTCCTGTTGTGTTTTTCCTGAGGCCTAGTTTTAGATTATGTTTGTTGTTTTGGTTCCTTTGTTTGTTTGTGTCTGTTTTAAGTTTTGTTAATAAAGACTGTTTCTGTTTGCACCACCCCTCTGCCTTCATGCCTACCCTCATGCCCACGGCAACCACACCATCAGCCGGTCTAGCCAGCCAAACCACCAGCTAGACCCATGACACCTTTGTGGATCTCTAAGAAGTCACAGTGGCAGTGGTGGCTGGTCAATACCCCCCGCCCCCCCCCCTCCTAAAGTGAGGCAGAGACGAATGCTATTTTAACATGTAATTATTTAACAAAATAATTATTTATTTTAATAATGATAGTCATTTAGTCACAATATTCCACTGTATTTCTTAATATAATATATTTACAATAAAAAAAAAAACTAAACTGTATTATGTTCATTTGTGTTGGTGTACGCGGGTCGCCGGACAAACGAGTGTCTATGTAGGCACATAAATTTTTGAAAAGCATGTGACTAATTGAATTTTTTCAAATCATCTTTGTGGCGCAGCACTGTGTGCCCCGAACCCTCCCACTTTTGTTCTTAGCGAATCAATATTGTTTTTAAATATTTGGGCTCATGTGATTGGACCATTCTCAACCAGTCTTTGTCGTTGTTAGTTGATGTATTGAATAGTGATTGACGTGGAAGCCAGCTGAATATAAGAGAAAATTCTATAATTTCTTTGTTAAAATACCCCTTCGCAAGGCGATTGGGCGAAAAAAGTTAAAGAGCTTCGACCTGATCGACCTGATCTTCTAATTAAGCAGCAGTCAAGTGATCACGGCTGAGCTTACACTCGGTGCTTTTCCAGCACTTCTTATGGCAAGCGGAGCTGCTGACTGGATGCAATGTGAGTCAGGACTTTATTTTATACTAGTAGTAATGCTGTTCAGATGAACACTCGGAGTGCATTCTCTTAATGTAATTTCCCTGAATGTTCACAGGTGATTGAGAAGTGCATTTGTGCCTGTGAAAATTCACCAGTTCTTTGGTCTTCCCCGCATTTAATCTGGGGGCAGCTCCATTGGCACCAGTCCACAAATTGTGGATCAGTCCTTTCCCTTTCATCCTCCTCTTTGATCAGGCCGACGATGGCAGAGTCATCAGAGAACTCATTTAGATGACATGTTACTGAGATGAACATTAAGTCTGTAGTGTAGACGGTGAAGAGGAACTGAGCTAGGACTGTTCCCTGCGGTGCTCCAGTGTTTCAGACAATCATGTCAGACTCACAAGTCTTTCGGGGACAATCTCTTTGGTACAGGTACCATGCTTGATGTCTTCCACAGTTGTAACACCTTAGCCCAGCTTCAGGCTCAGACAAAACATGTACAACAATATGCCAGACAGCTGGATTGTGCTGGTCTTAAGAAGCCTGGAGCTGATGCCATCCGGTACTGCAGCCTTCATCACGTTGATCTTCCTGACCTCCATTCTCACCTGGGCTTCTGTTAGGGCAATGTGTAGTAGTTTTGAGTAGGGGCTGGATATTGCTAGGGGGAGTAGTTAAGATGAGAATTGTTCTGCTGCTGCAGCTGATCTTCTCATTTTCTTTCTGTTGCTTGCTTTCCCTTACATCTGCACTGTAAAAAAAAAATTGCAGAAGTTATTTTTTTATTATTAATTTAAAGAATTTCTGTGGAGATTCTCAGTCAGGTGAGGTTATCTTAAAGTTAGCCAGGTCAACTGGTTTTCTTCTTATTTCAGTATAAACTAATTTCTACTGAACTGAAAAGAAGTCCAGTTGATACTGTATGACTAAAGTACTAGACAATTTAATAACCAAAACAAACAAGAACCAAATAAATATGCAGGAACAACAGAAAAGGCAATAACGTTGACACAGTATACGGACAGATGGGAGACACTGTTGGTGAAACATTAGAGCTTAAATGCTTATACAAATCAGGGAGGCAAACTAGGCGAAAGTGAACACCAGTGACAAGTGCCACCTGGGAGATGAAGTCCAACTGTGAACAATAAAATACAGAAAGTCTCTGGGAGGTGGCACGGTGGTGTATTGGTTAGCACTGTTGCCTTGTTCCCGTCTCTGTGTGCATGGAGTTTGCATGTTCTCCCCGTGCTTGGTGGGTTTCCTCCGGGTAGTCCGGTTTCCTCCCACATTCCAAAGACATGTAGGTTAGGTTAATTGGCGTTTCCAAATTGCACGTAGCGTGTGAATGAGTGAGCGTATGTGTGGGTATCTGTGCCCTGCGATGGATTGGCACCCTCTCCAGGGTGTACCCTGCCATGTGCCCTAAGTCTCCTGGGATTGGCTCCAGGCCCCCGTGACCCTGAATACAGGATTAAGCGGTATAGATGAWGAGTGAGTGAGTGAAAGTCTCTGGGAGCAAGGTGCCCTATAGGGGTTATGCCTGAAAGTACCTGAATGTAAAAAGGGTTAGTAACAAGTTGCACAGCTTTTCAAGTTTATTCAACTTGTAGATAAATTGCTGACCAAACAAAATATTTAAATATTTGCTTTTTGTTGACGCCCAGTATAAAATATTAATTTGACTTATCTCTAATTCAAATATTTCAGTCAGCTCAGGTAGTATTGGTTTTGGGTTCAATTAATTATATTCCTCTTGCGTTGACTTGTCCCAACTTTTTCGACCAACCATCATTACGGCGTCATTATACCGTCCTCCACAACAGCCATGAAGAGATTCTTCTAAAGACAAACTACATTTCACAGAATATCTAGTTTTGATAAAAATAAAAGATATATACTATATACTGCGAGAGCATTTAAAGGGCAGCTTCTGAAATTGTATTGGTGTGTTAAAGCTACATATTAAGTAGCTTTACAGAGTCAAATAAAAATTAAATTAAACACTCCCTGAGGTGGCAATAGAGGGAAACCTTGAGAGGAACCAGACTCAACAGGAATTCCATTGTCATTTTGGGTGATAATGGATAGCAAGGAATAATTTGCATTTATACTGATAGTTGCAACTGACTACATCAGCTGAGCCCAAGACTATATTCATGGTAGAACTTCCATAGTCACCACATGCATCCCAAGCAGAACACACAGGGCCTCCATGCAACAAGATTTCCATCCAGAAACAGTGCATCAGGAAGAGTCAGACAGGTTCTGGGAGCCGAGAGGGTCTGGATCACTGGCAGTTTAGCACCATGTTCCACACAGCAGGGAGAGAGAGAGGGAAGAAGAAGCAGAGATAACTGTTAGGTATGATAACAGTTATATACTGTAGTGTATAAAGTGAATGTATAATTACTGCAGAGTGCAAGCAGGGACTCCAGCAGGACTAGCTATGACAGCATAACTAAAAGGAAGAGCCAGAAGGAAAAATATATGAGGACTTCCTGTGATGTAAAAGAACTGGTCACTCCACCGTCAACAAATCTGAGTTGGGAAGACCGCATCCAAACATACCAGTTCACCGTAATACTCTACGTCCATCAGTTCCGCAGATCTGCTCCTTTACTTATACACATGGACAAAATTGTTGGTACCCTTCGGTCAATGAAAGAAAAACTCACAATGGTCACAGAAGAAACTTTATTCTGACAAAAGTAATAATAAATAAGAATTCTATGAATGTTAACCAATGAAAGTCAGACATTGCTTTTCAACCATGCTTCAACAGAATTATATAAAAAAAAAAAACTCATGGAACAGACCTGGACAAAAATGATGGTACCCCTAGAAAATATTGAAAATAATGTGACCAAAGGGACATGTTAATTCAAGGTGTGTCCACTAATTAGCATCAAAGGTGTCTACAATCTTGTAATCAGTCAGTGGGCATATATATAGGGCTCCAGGTAGTCACTGTGTTGTTTGGTGACATGATATGTACCACACTCAACATGGACCAGAGGAAGCGAAGGAAAGAGTTGTCTCAGGAGATTCGAAAGAAAATTATAGACAAGCATGTATGTTCACAGACGGAAACAATTGTAAGGCTATTCCATAACTTTGGGGCTTTGTAGGAAAAGCTCTGCCCCCTGCTGTACTGACAAGTAGACTGCATCCTTTGATCAAAGTGTGTGTGGCAGATCATAAAACACGGGCCATTCACTTAGGTACTGTAGCACGAAACCATTTAGTGCTTTTGTACGTCAATAGTAATATTTTAAAATTGATGCAAAACTTTCCCGAGTTGGGTTCATGTGTTTGCTTATATTGTCTGGTTCTAATGCTAAATTATGGACTAACTGGAGCTTGTTTATGCACCTAGTGGAACATCTGCACAATATGTAAATAAACAACCACACAATAAAAAATCCTACCTAGACGTGGCAAAAAAAGAAAAAAAAAATGTTTTTGCTTCAAATGAAAGATTGGACTCTATAACCAGGTAATCAGGCTTCTTAATTAGTGGTTTAATATCTGCAAATTTTAGTTCTGTTTCTATATATAAGAAATACAGTATATTATATATAATAATATATATAATAATATATATAATAATCACACGCAATTTAAAACATACCTTAAAAGTGCATGTGATTATTATACAAGGGGGCAAGGCTTCTTTTTTCACTGGACTTATTTTTCTTTTAACTGGAGCTACATTATTTAAGGTATAATGGAATGTTGACTCAAAATATTTAGTCACCTGATCGAGTTCTGTTTGTCTGATCCAATCATAGCTGATAACTTTTGGAGATAAGCTAATTGTGGTAGTTATTACAAAGACCTTAAACAAGATGAGATAATGATTGAGAACTGCGGAAAGTCACAATATTTTCTGTATCTAAAGAATATTATTAAATCTAAAGTGTGACCGGCCTTGTGAGAAGTTCCTACTACACACTGATTTACTTCCACTGAGTCGTGTATGGACATACAGTAAATGCTGTTATCAGATAATCTTCTGACACATGAAGCGCAGAGGAGGTGTGCTGGAGGGCCAGACTTAGCGTTAGATTTGGCCGAGTTGTCACTTACTTACCCACCTTTTAGGGACTCTAATGCTGGAGTTGGGGACTGGCTATCTCCACCTACGGCTCTTTTCTCTACAGAAGTAACACATGCTTACAAAAACGAAATAAAAGATGTTTTACACACACACACACACGTGGTCATAGCGTTATAGTAAACAGTACACTCACGCGATGTGATGTTGATTATATCAGTGAGAGACGAGCACTAAGACTAAGCAGAGGAGACCCACAATTCCGCAGCGCAAGAGAGAGAAAAACCATTGGCTCAGTTGTGATCACGTGAATCTCGGCGTCAAAACAAGAAACGCATGCATGATACATGATACTTGGTACTCGTAAACCAAGACTTACTTGTTTTTCAAGTCAAATTTTATTAAAAATCTTTACTCGTCTTGCGGAACACTCACAATCCAAGGTTCCACTGTACTCAGAAAAAAAGGCAGAAGTGAAAGATGCAATAAGAATAAAATCTTAAAAACTGTTGATTTAATAATATAAATAGTGAAAAAGTTTAGAAAATTTAGATGCAGATAAAAACAAGAAACTTTCACAGTAAATTCCACTTAGAAAACAGGAAATGATTTAAAAACATGTGACCTTTAAGACAACATTTTAATTTACTTAAGTGTCATAATATTTTAAATATCAATATAAACACTAACTGAATTAGATTCAAAATAATATATTGTTTAAAAATATTGTTTCGTATAATTTAGATTTTCATGATCTATGAAAAGTGTGCTTTATTGGAAACGGGAAAAAGCATGCAGTATATATACATATTAGACAACTGAGAAAAAGTAGATTTAGCACAATGTACACACATCCTTTGATTGACTTTTTTTTTTTAAGATGTAGAAATGTATTGTTAATTCTAAATTGGATAAAATAACCAAATAAATAAATGTAAAAGGGTCCATCAGCTGGATACACAGTTTGGATTTTCTAAAAGTGTAGGGTCTGCTGGTTATTTCTGATATGGAGTATGTTGAGAATCAATGACATCATGACTTATTAGACAAGGAAAATGCAGAAATGTATTGTTTTACAGTATTTCAATGTTTTTCACATTTTTCTGTGGTGGATGTACATGTGTCTATTATTAATACAAACTTTAGATTTTTCCTCTCTCTTCCTAACCATGTTTTATACTAATGCATCTATCTCATGAGTATGTGAGCAGTTTTAAATTCAAACATTGTGTGTGTACATGAGCACAGAACTCTGCAGATTGGAATTGGTGATTGGTTTTTTGGAAATACAGTGCCAGATTGTGCGGTTTTGTGTGAAATATAGCCAAAAAGAAGGGGTCAACAATATAATAATGCCCACAAAGTCTACATAGACTCAGTATCGGGAAATTAATTAACATACAGGTAAGCTGCTGGTCTGAGGGTTCATTTGGGCATAAGATTCAATGTGTAGCTCTTCTATTTGTTAGTTTGAAAGGGACCGGAAACATCCACCGGGCGGGGTGGGGGGGGTGTCTTTGTTGTGCTCAAGGATTAAAAATCAAATAACTAAACTAATAAAACCTTTAAAAATCTAATCTTGGCAAACTGATGTATGACCAATGTCACCTAATTCAATTTTAAATAAGATGAACTCATTGTAATTGTTCTCTGTCTTTAAATCAGTTTTTCACATTTTAAACTGATCTGCATCTAATGGAAACACATTTGGCCATGTCATACATTAATCCTTTGTATTAAACTACAGATTAAAGAAAGCTTCATTTAAAACTATTACTTAAAAAAAAAAACTTCATCACTCTTAATCTGCAAATTTGTGTTAACATGTGGTACTTGACAAATGTTTGGACAAATGTTTTATACACAATAAATATAATTTGGAAATTTAGAGTAGTCACATATGGTGGAATTAAAAAGAAAACACCTTTGCTGTAGAAATTGTCTAACAAGTTTAAAATTATCCATAAAATTTGTCATAAAGTTTGAGCAAAATCCAATAACACAACAGTTTGGAGAATTTTTCTTGGTTAATCTCGCCACCAACATTTAGGTTAGACTGGACTAAAATGACACACATGCTCCAAATTCAATGTATATAATCCATTCATGTATTATGTATTAATGTTGATTTTCTTCTCACAGATCCAAATATACTGGGAACTACAGGAAACATCAACCCAATTTGGCACAGATTCAGACCAATAACCGGAAACGGCACAGTCCTCATCACCTCTGTTGTTGGGTTCATCTTTACTCCAGAACCTGAAAGAAATGTAATTTGACAAACACAGAAAAAAACAACAATGAGAACACAACTACAAACTCTTCCGTTATCTTTCTTTGCATATGCTGTAAACCTAAAACCTCTGCACGGACGAATTGAAAATACGTCATCGAGGCCACATGCACAGGCATTAATATCCGAGGGAAGAAGGATCTTAAACCGTTTTAAACCGTCGGCGCAAAAATGGCATATCAGCAGCCGAGCGCTCTCTCATCGTCTCAGGTAAGTTTTCTTTTTTTCACAGATTCGTACATGTTTAAGAGAAGTAAAATTACAGAGATGTTTTAATTATAGCAGGGAAGATTTTAGGAGTTTAAAACGGTGGCAGGGCGCATGCGCCGTATCGATTCCTCCTCCTTCGGATAGTAACGCCTGTGCATGTGGACTTGATGACGTATTTTTGACAGCGGTTTAACACACAACATTCATAGGCGTAATTTCGCAATTCGTCCGTGTGACAGAGGAGACGTAAAAACAAGTTTTGTGTCTGTAAGCAGTCAGAGTCGTATATTTCAGAGTTGTGGTCGTAGATTTTGGAATCCAACTTGGACAAAACACAGAATTACACACATCTTTTTTTTACGCACAATTATTTTTGACAGTGATTTTATTCCATAATTTATCAATTGATCTAAACATAAAATCAGAGGTGATCAAGCCTTTGTCGTGACTGCTCCAGGATTGTAGAACAGTTTTCCCTTTAGTATACTGTTGAATCGACTTATAATTTGGAATTTCTAGTTTAAAAATGCATTTCTACTATTTGGCTAAGTAATGGTTCTTGTATTTTGTTTGATTTTGTCATTATAATGTGCCTAACTAATAACACAAACATCTGATCTGTCATGTTTTTATTGAACACACTCATTCAATGCCTGCAGCAATAATCTCAACCAGGTGTTTCCTGCAGCTGTGGATCAGATCTGCACATCGTTCCGGGGTTGAGGTCTGGGCTCTGACTCCAAAAGGCAGATTTTGTTTTTCTGATACCATTGTGTTCTGGACTTACATTTAGGAATTCATCTTCCCCACTATAACTTCAAACTGGCCACACCCTGCTGCAGCAAAGCACCGTACTTTATGGTTGGGATGATGTTTCCATTATGATCTGCAGTGCCCTTTTTATCCCAGTGGTTTTTCCATATAGTTGCATTAGTGCATAAAACATTTTGTCAATACTGTTGTGGTAATGTGCTCTTTCACAAACTTTAGGCGTCCAGTAATGTTTTTTTAGTAAGCAGTGGCTTCCTTTGTTGTGTCCTGCCATGTGTCAATGTGACACGTGATACTCAATGAAGTTGAATATCAAGACTCACTCGTTTATCAAGCTTTATTAAAAATGTATAAAAATTAATTACAAAAATTTTGCTCGTCTTGCGGAACGTTCACAAACCAGGTCACTCGCAATCTGAGGTTCCACTGTATTTTATTTGTGTATGTATAAGAGTACTGTATATATTTTGTCGTTTTATGATTAGATGATTATAATGTGGTACTACTGTTCTGCTTATTCTGGTACATTTACAGATGTATATTAATGTACACTGTCCCTGTCAACTAAACTGACAAATAAATAAAATTTCAAAAGGTTCACATACTTTTTCTTAACATTGTATGTCATTTCAAAAAGTGCAATATAAATAAATTTTTATTGATTGATTGATAAATGTAACATAAGTCTGATTGCTCTTGACTTTCGCTTCTTTAAATACATGGTGATTCACATTCAATGTGAAAAATTAATGAGATGAATAAAAAAATYCAATCATAATCCACTGCACAAGAAGTMAKTTCAGKATATTTATCTCTTACCCACTGATCACTGCTGTACCGTCCACCCATTTCCAGGTCCCTTCTGTGTCTCTATCATTCGCACCAGTCCAAGCCCCTTCACCTCTTCTCCACACCTCAACAAAGTCCTGGTGAGGAATAACAAGCGCTGTTGAGTTGTTGAATCTGATTAGTCAGAAATTACAGCGTTGTTGAAATATCCRATCAGAAAATAACTTGTGTGTCAGATGCACTACAGAATCTAAACCTACTAACAGATTTAAAAACATCTGCAATCAAGGTTATTGTGATGTTTAATTACGTAAACCTGTATTTAACATTTGTGAAATAGATGTTTAGTGTCGGCAYTTTKTAACAGYCAAAGGTAGAGATATAATGTTAAGCTTCCTGACATGGTAAAGCGTTAAAGACGTATTAAAGATTCACACAGACCGTACATGGTACTCAAAATTTATATTACACATGAAAGATGTTAAAATGAAGAGAAAAGGGCAAATAAATATTAATGAGTATGCAAATGCAATGGTCGCTGGATTTAAGATTGGATTGGATTTATTTTGTTTACCATAAAGCATTTTCTGACTATAATATTTCAGCAAGCTTCAATGCACAGAGTTGGGGCCAAAACTCATCAGGTAGACACTCTAAAAAACATGTGGCATTGTCTCTTTAGAAATACTTACAGTGTTATAGTGTTTTATACTGCGTAAATAACACCAAAAAAAAATCTGTGAAATTATGTCTCCATATTTTTAAAAATCTTCTTCACCTGTTCCTCCCGGCTGTTGATGATCACCAGGTCTGCTCCTCTTCTCCTGCAGTCCTGTCTGCTGTCACTCCAGCTTTTCTTCTCAGTAGAGATGTAATAAATACTGGAGCTGAAGTATCTCCACCCTGGTGTGTTAATGTCTTCCTCTGTACAAAGCGCAGATAAAAAATATTAGCATCTTCATAACTGCATGGCATTATAACCACAGATGAGTGTTCTTCAGTTATTCTACTGGTGTAATTTCTTGTCAGCCCTCGTAACCACCAGGGGCAAATGCAGACTCCGTTTAAACAGACCCAAGGCAGGAAGCAAATCCTCGGCCCTGGAGGTGCAAGGCCACAGTGATAGCCACTACACCACCGGGCCACCGGTGTTTAGTCAAAATAAACCAACTTAAATAAAATAACAGAAAACTGACCTAGATGTTGCTACGCCACAGCACACAGAGGGTTTGATTAACCACCCCGGAGACAGAGCGACTGCTAATGTGCTGCGTGCATTTAAAGTAAAAAAAAACAAACAGTTCACTCACTCAGCTGAGAAAGCCTCTTCTGGAGTTCGTCTCTCTTTTTTTCAAGATCATCTCTATTCCTCTGTAACTGGTTTCTCTCTTCAGTCACGTTTGTGTAACTGGTTCCCAAACATTTTTCTGCAGTCAGGTTGTTAAAACTGGTCTGTAACTGATCTCTCTCTGCAGTCAGGTTGTTGAAATTGACCCAAAGTACTGCAACGGTGGCCATCAAGAGAACAACCAGCATCAGCAGACACACTACAGCCAGTCTGTAACACCTGCGTCCTGCAGCGCACGACTCTGAAGCTAGAAAGACGTCATTACTGTAAGTACTGTATGATCTACATAGGATTGTGTAATATTGATTTGGGATATTTAATCAGTTGAACTATGTTGCTGTAGTAGTTTTTGAGTGTTTGTGTGTGTATGCGTACCTGAAGTCATAGTTCCTTTATCACTTGTGGTCACATGATATTCTCTTTTTTCTTCTTTATGTCTCTTTTTTTTTTTGTCCTTTAGATCTACTGAGTTCACATAAACTGTTTCACTCATCATTTATGTTTTGTTCTTTTATGCTAAGAAACTGAAAATACAAAAAAAAAACACTAAAATTTTATCTTCAGATCTCTATGGACTTCTGACTTCAGACACTCATGCCTGCACCTCTACATGTGATTTCGTGAAATGTATCTCCTTGCAGGACAGGAAGTTGAGATCACAGCTGGTTATGTGCAACGTACACTCTTCATGCTCACACTGAATTGCATGCATGCTCTTGAGTATTTTATCACAAACCACAACCTCAAAACTTTTAACCCAAATACATTTATAAATGATGAATACTAAATAGTGAAAACGTCAAGTGGCACAGATAACAGCAACCGAGCAGGGTAAGTCAATGAGGGTAAAACGAAAAAAAAAAATATATATATATAATATAAATATAAGATAAAATATATATAAATATAATACGTAAAACACACAAGTGATTATATGGAAGCCTTACTGGTGTCGAGGCTTCAGACATTAAACTGTGCATTTGGGTTTTCTGATATTTCAGGTAGCATAAAAGTTATCATTATTTTTATAACATGTAAATTTTACCGTTACAGGGATATTGATTGGAATGACGTATAGTATCAGAAAAACTGTAATTAGTTTTACAGAGTAAGACTTAAATTTAACAGTTATAAACATATGTTTATAGCAGTAAAATTTACGATATACTGTATTTATAAAAAGGAAAACATTATTTATATATATATATATACATATTATGGCATGCCGTTTAGGAAAATATTCATGAGAGAACTTAATGAAAACTTTGAATATATTGAATGAAACGTGAAAATATTGAATGGATTCCGAATATATTGATTGAAAAATATATATACTGAATGAATTCTGAATATATGGATTGAAAACTGATATATTGAATGAAAAGTCTGAATATATTGAATGAAA
>QMIH01003799.1:17801-28426 GCA_003987875.1 Clarias batrachus | reverse complement strand
CCTCTTTCGCACATCGGTGCTCCCGGACTAAGTACGCCGGTTCGGCGCCATTTCGGCTCTTTGGACACTAGTTGACTCTACGTGCTCGCTCGCAGCTCCAGCCAGGAGATCTTAGTTTGTTTGGTTTGTTTTGTTTTGTGTTTTGTGTAAACGAGAGCCTTAAATAAACTGTTTTCTGTTGGAACGAATCCCTTGCATCTGCATTCATTTATTCGAGACGCTCGCAAACATGACACCCTGCGGTATATTTTCCAGAAATATGGTGTCCTATTTCACTGCTATGCTGATGACACCCAGCTGTATATTTCTTCCAAGCCTACTTCTGACCTTCCTCCATCTTCTCTGTCAAACTGTTTAGCTGAAATTAAGTTATGGTTCTCAAATAATCTTCTCAAACTTAGCAGTAGTAAAACTGAAATACTCCTCATGGGCACTAAAAATACTCTATCGAAGACCAGTAGTTTTCCGTTAAGTATTGATGGTTCCACAATCTCCCCTTCAACACAAGTTAAAAGCTTGGGTGTTATCCTTGACAGCACTCTATCCTTTGAAGCACACATTAACAATAATCACCAGGATATTAACCGTACAAACATTAACCGTCTTCGCCTGGCCCTCTCAATGAGGAACGCTGCTATTTTGGTACACTCTCTCATCACCACACGCATAGATTATTGCAATGCGCTTTTTTTTTGGTCTTCCCCTCAAACTCCTACACAAACTACAGTTAGTACAGAACTCAGCCGCTAGAATACTAACTAGAACTCCTACAATGGACCACATAACTCAACAACTACACTGGCTTCCCGTCCAACAGCGCATACATTATAAAATTCTGCTTCTTGTTTATAAGGCATTACATAACCTGGCTCCGTCATATTTAACAAATCTTCTCTTAACCTATACTCCTTCTAGAAATCTGAGATCATTATCATCATTAAACCTGGTTCTTCCTCGTATGCGTTTGGCAACCATGGGATCTCGAGCTTTTAGCTATGCTGCTCCCTACCTGTGGAACCTATTACCTTTCGATATCCGTAACAGTAACTCTATCACTGTTTTTAAATCCCGTTTGAAAACACATTTATTCAGGCAGACATATCTTTAACACTATTGTGTGCATATGTATTTATATGCATTTTTATTTTATTTTATTTTTTTCCATGTTTGTATGTTGTTTTTTATGGTATGTAAGGTGTCCTTGAGTGTCGTGAAAGACGCCTACAAATAAAATGTATTATTATTATTATTATTATTTTGAAGGGCTGTTTGATATCTTAAACGGATCAACCTTGGTGAGGCCTTAAACCTACGGCGAATAAYAGGAAACAGGAAGTGGCTAATAACTTCTGTGTAAATTGAGTGATATACATCAAACCTCAGTTTTATGTTAAGAGAAAACCCTGGGTACCGTAAGTCATAGCGCCACCAACTGGCAGCAGAAAGTGCTTACTTTTAGAAATCTACAAAATTTTGTGACTAATTTTCAGCTAGTTTGATTAAAAAAAACAAATGTACACAGATGATGTATTAGCATCTGTCTTACGAGAGGCTAGGTTGTACTCGGCTCTTGATGTGTCTAATGGCTTGTGGTCAATCCCTCTCCATCCAGAATGTCAGTTACTGTTCAAAATCGGGGATTTTCCAGTATGGGTTCTACCAATAAGATTGCAGAATGATACCATGTCTACAATCAGAGGGAGCACTTAGGTGTAACAAGTTAAAGGATAATGATGTATATAGTAATGTTAACTTTACGCAATATAACGTAATTTGTACATAAAAATTGTGTATGCTCCTATTGTTAGGTAACATTGCATTGCTTTTATTCATGTTGTTTGGGACAAAAGGAAGGGCAATCTTTTCTATTTGCATGTATTTTCCAGAATTACCAGAACAGAGAAAAGATGTGGTGATGGATCATGGCAGTGATTCTTCTGATGATGGTAATGATGCATGAGTGTCCAGAACTACTATCAGCACCCCTTCTAGTGTGATGACAGAACCATAGCAAAGGGTCCTGATCAACAACATCCATCAGGAAATCATGAAACCATGTTCCAGTCTTGGTCAACCTGACATCATACTCTCCAGACATGGCTGAGCAATGCTGAAGACAGAGTGTGAATGAAATGTACAAGGCTCTTCTGACATTGGCTTTCCGAAGATACCATGGAGCAGTGGCTACCAGTTCACCTACAGGTCAGCCGATCGAAAAATATCCCAGATCACCAGGAAAGAATTTCTACTGGATGAAAACTCCTAGGATTGACAGCATGCTTGGGGCTAGTGGAGCAAATATTGTGTGGATCACCTCAAATGAACTGTGATACATGAGAAATCTCTTTAACCCATATTCATAACAATTTCACCAGGGTAATAGTTTCTGATAGAAGAACATGTGTTACTGCTGCTATAGATTACTTTAGCATAGGCAGCATAACCATAGTGCATTTGTTTCCAATAATATGTCTAATTGCAGTTGGCAGAAAAGACTTCCTGTAGCGTTCTTTGTCACCGCAGACCTGAAGCATTCTCTTAGTGAAAGTGCTCCACTGTTTAACCAGTAGGTTATGAAGGGGATGTGAGGTGTTCTCCATGATGGTTAACAGATTGTGTAACATCCTCCTCTCCACTACAAGCTCCAAACACTCCATAGGAGTGCCCAATATTGACCTAGCCTTTTTTATGAGTTTGTTGAGTTTCTTTGTCACTGATTCTGATCCTGCTGCCTCAGCAGATGGAAGCAAAGAATACTGCACTTGCCACAACAAATCAAATTTATCAAATGATAAAAGATCTGCAACATTTTGCTGCAGACGCTTTTAACAGTTGTCATCGTCGCAAAGCAGCTTTACACAATCAAAAGAATTATTTAAGTTTGTATGAAATGTGAATGTGTATGAATCAAAATGGTCAGATAGTCCGTGATGAGCAAGCCGAGGGCAACAGTGGCAAGGAAAAACTCCCTGAGATGGCAGTAGGAAGAAACCTTGAGAGGAACCCATCCTCATTTGGGTGAAACAGAAAGCAGGAATTGATCTGCATTCATACTGTGTGTTAGGTGGCAGGCAGTTCAGTATAACTGTTGTTAACAGGTGTTAATTGATGTTAATATGGAGTCCAGATAGTTATTGGAGGCTAAGGTAGACTTGTAGGAAATTCCAGTCCTGAACTATCGAGCGATTGTAGCCAAGTCCGCAGAGAAACAGCTGTCAACATCAGTCGAGGCCAGAATCGTCTTCATAGGAGAGTGCATCCTATCTGTGCATCTGCATCTGCTCGGTCCTTTTCTGTAGACAGCATTTTGGGCTATATTTCCAGTACAATCTGTTGTCAATGTGACATCCAAGGTATTTGTAGTTCTCCATCACTTTGCCAGAATGTGGACTGTACTCGGTGTAGACTTGGTCCTCCTGAGATCCACCACCATTTCATTGACTTAGTTACAATCAGATGGTTCCTCTTCCACCAATTAACAACAAAACTGTCCACTAGGCCTCTGCACTCTGTTCCTTGACTCCCATTAGCATACCCCATAACTGCAGAGTCATCCGAAAAGAAAAATTTTGGGACTGAAACAAGGCAGGATGTCATCCACGGCAAGTCAACCTTCTCCTGAGTCAGGCTTAGGTTAAACAGGTGCTGTAAAAACCCGCATAGCTGGTTAGAACAGGCCTTCAGAATTCTGGGGCTGATACCATCAGGAGCTGCAGTCCTGCTCTGCTCAGGTCTCCCTCGGTTTGTCCATCCTTCGCCTTAAAACCGGTAATACTCTTCATACCAGTCCACACGTCTCTCACATTGTCTATGGGAGCTTATTTTCCAGCTTTCTCCTGTATGCATCTTTGCTCTTCCTCAGTTTTACTTTCAATTCTTTTTGCACTCCCTTCAGCAGGTCTTGTGTTAGGCAGTCTGTCATGGAGTCAATGTCATCTCCATGGGGCTCACAGAATGCATCCCTGTCTATTGCTTCAAGCAGCCCTGCAGACTTTCATTAGCATCCTGTATCCACCTTCGCATGTTCCTTTTGGTCACAGGCTGTTGCTGGGTGTGTAGGTGGGGGTGAGAAGAATCAGGTTGTGATTAGATCTTCCAAGAGGGGTAGGGCACTTGATGTATATGCATTCCTCATGTTTGCATATAATATGTTTTATTTCCTCTGGTGTTACAGTTACAGTTTACTAACTGATTAAAGTAGTTGGTAGTGCTGAAGAGGATAAAGTTGAAGTCTCCTGAGATTGCTATAAAAGAACTGGGATGTTGTGTTTGTAGTTGGCAGCCGTGGTTGGTGGAATTTAAACAATGATAATAATGGCGGATGCAAACTTGGGGCTAACAGTTCAATATCTGGGCTACAGGGCCTTTCTTTAACTGTAATATGACTGGGATTACATCCTCACAGAGGTGGGTAGGGTAGCCAAAAAATTTACTCAAGTAAGAGTAACTGTATATTGTTGGTTACAATTCGGATTAGCACCTGGACATCCCTTTCGGACAGCTTCCTCTTGCGTCCACAGTTACTCCTGTTGGATGTGGTTCGTCCTTCTTGGTGGTATGCTGACGTTACCCTAGATACCGTGGCTCTTGATACATCACAAAGACTTGATGTCAAATTTAACCATGAAACCTCCAACACTAAATTGGCCAGTGTTTGAGTTTCATTGTCCAACCCCTGTATACAGTCTTATGCAAAGGTTTAGGCACCCCTTGATAAATAACAGATGTTGGTGATTTTTAATTGAAAAGATGTTATCACAGTCTCTCTTGGAAATAGAAAAAATGCACAATATTTTCAGCAAACATTGGTGCATAGCTGCTTTTTATGTCATAAATTGAACAAAGATAAATAGTAAAAACATTATTGTTGCTCGTATTTAGTGGAATGATGATTGTGGCCAAAGAGTTCTATTTTAACTTCATTAGTCAACAGCACTTCTTTCCAAAATACATCAGGCTTCTGTACAGTAGATGTTGCATACTTCTGACGTTGGATTTTATGATGGGGATGCAAGTAAGGTTTTCTTCTGATGACTCTTCCATGAAGGTCTTGGCTGTGCAAGTATCGCTGCAGAGTGGAACGGTGCACCACCACTCCTGAGCCTGATAAATCTTCCTGCAGTTTTTTGCAGTCAAATGGGGGTTTTGATTTGTTTTTCTGACCAGCATACGAGCAGTTCTCTCCGAGAGTTTTCTTGGTCTTCCAGATCTCCACAGTTTCCCTCAACTGCTACAGTATCTCTTAATTACATTTCTCACTGTGGAAACTGCAAGCTGACAACACTTTGCCATCTTCTTGTATCTTCCACTGCATTGTGGGCATCAATAACATTCATTTTCAGAGTCTCACACAGCTGCTTAGAGGAACCCATGGTTGTTGAGTGTCTGCAAGTGTGTGTACAAGGGTTGAAGAGTCAAAGTGTTTGTAAATATGTGTCTCTTTTGGCAGATAGAGAAGACACCACAGTATGAAGCTGTTCTTTTGCAAGCGAAACATGCTTTGTATATGATGCCATGGATGCATCATTTTGTTTGGGATGCATAAAAATGTACAACGCATTGGTGATTAATTCTGTACTGAAATATTCTTATACAGTATATTCATAGACTGTTTAATTGTACATATAATGTTACTTTAAGTTGACATATAAAATCACACAAACATGAAATAATCATTCTATACTCATCACAAGATTGCGGCTGAATTGTCAAACAGAGTCATGTGATTATTGTTGCTGTGTCTGATAGGTGAAACAGTCATGCGGTAGATCTACCAGCGGCATGTGTAGAATACATGGTTAGAAAAGTAACAAGTCAAGTGTAGCCAATTGTAGCGGAGTAAGAGTAGTGTTTCTTCTTCACAAACCTGCTCAAGTAAAAGGAAAAAGTATGGTGCAGTAAAACTACTCATAGAAGTAAATTTTTTCCCAAAAGTTATTAAAGTAAATGTAACAGAATAAATATAACTCTTTACTACCAAGCTCTAGTTGTTAATAAACACTGAAATCCCTCCTTCCTTTCTTCTTACCACTCAGCCTGCAATCTCTGTTGGCCTGTGCTGTCTGTAAGCCAGTGGTGGTGGAGTTTGAGTCTGATATTAGCTCATAGAGCCATGTCTGAGTAAAAGCAAATAACACTGCATTCACAATATTCCTGAGGGGAGAAAGCGTTTGTATTTCTTCCTCATTGCTTTGTGCCCTTCATCCTCGGGGTCTTCTTCACAGCTCGTACGGAATTTGGGCCCGCGCTCCAGGTAGTGTGAGTTTGAAAAGAGTGTGGGGGAAAAAAACAAATAAATAAATATTGAAAAGAATAGAAACATCACCATGATGGATAGGAGCTACTAGTGCTGCCCCAGGACTCATTTTCATGAACAGGCCCTGGATGCTGTGATTAAAACAACCTAAATTACCAGGGTGGATTACCCTCTTAATCCGTATTAATTCTAATGGACAGAGGAACATCTCATTGTAAATAAAATGTCTGGGGTAAATTATGAATCTCACTCTATCCAATGACTAAACAAAAGGCCAATGCACAATCTCACTACTAACAACCCAGGGAAATAATTTGCATAAAGAACAACCCGTCTGTTTTACTTTTAAAATTGCGTGGAAAAAACAACAATGAAATATATCTGTTATACTCTTGTATTAAGAAAAGACAAATATATAACAAAATATGTAACTTGCAAAGACCAGAAATAAAATAAATGAAAGTACCATGAGTGGCTCAGTCTTTAGACAAACAGTAATTAACCTTAGTGCGTTTGTTTTCCGGAATGTTCTTTAAATAACCTCCAAGAAGAGTTCATTGGCATGCTTAATGTTGGAGCTCATGAAGATGCTGTAGGACATCTGCATTTTACATGAATTTAGAACAAGTCTTAGGCGAATGTTCACTCATATGCAGTAGTTTTCCCATTCTCTTTTGTCACCCAAGGCCATGGACACAAAAGCACGTGTTTTTCACAAAGCTTGGTCCACATTCGGCAAAATGAACTACCAATTCACGCACCATGGAGCGTATCACCTCATGAACAGTTTATAATGTGAAACAAGATAATTTAATTCATGGCAAAAAAACGAGGCACTTCTGCAACATCCAAGCTGCACTCACACGTGCGCAGCTCCACTGCACGCCATTTTCTTTCTTCTTTTTCTTTTCCTTGGCTCCACCCTTTAGCTCCTTGTGATGTTACAAATATAACATATGACACAATTATAACATTCAAACATGTAGTAAAACAGATTTAAACATAATGAACACATGTAACTAATAAATACACTTTTCCTAATGAACAGATAATTATACGTCTCTTTCCTCAATGGCAAAATTAGAAACATTAGAAATGCCTGATGTAAATCAGGTTGTTACAGTAATATAGCACTATAGTCAATGTCTGACCCTATTAACCTTCAGTTGCTCAGTTATATAATTTTTGGTACTGCATCACTTGTTAATTAATTCATATATCTGCATCTGCAACGAAGTCTAAAATAAGTTAAATACTAACTTTTATAATTAAAATTATTAGTCCAAAAACACAATTTAACTTGTTTTAACAGTTTATGTGGTTTTAAATCTTGCACAATGTAATGTCCTGTTATTTTAGTCAGTGTAGCTTATGAGTTTCAGCAAGAGCTTGTCCACAGACAGTCTATTTCATTTTGCATAAAGAAATGTTGCAATGATGGTGCAAGTCTCATTATAGAGTTTCCCTGACAGCTAATTCATTGCAGCTAATGTGTGTAAAAACATAAAAGATGTTAAACCATTAACTCTGGTTACATTCAGAAAGTGGTATGATACTAACTACTTAGTTGAATAGTTGTGTACTTGCAATTTTAGTAGCATGTTTGAGTTCTGCATCCAACATGAAGGTTTGGTACTGCATATTGCATTGCCTACAAACACATTTTTTCTTAAATTCTCATATTAATTGTTTTCACCATCACCACTATATGCAGAAACTGTTACTGTAACAGTTTCCTATTTTAAATGTCTCAAAATCTATTTACTGTTCATCTTAAGCAACAGGATGGACAGCAAATGCAAGACCAAAAAAACAGTTCCTGAAACTATCTTAGCTTTGTTTCATGCATCTGTTATTATTATTATTATTATTATTATTATTATTATTATTATTTACGATCTATGTTATGTAATTAAAAACATTGACATCTAAAGTATTGATTTTATTAGGCATTTTGTTTTTGATATTTCATGGAAAACAGAACACTAGTTAGGTTTGTAATTCATTTATGAAGTGACAATGGTTACAGTTATAAAATTATTAAAATAAAAAGGCAGCATTATTAATAACATTCTTTTTGCAGAGAAGAAGCAATATTAACGGCTATTAGATGTGCGTTAAATTAAGTTGGTCCCTCAAAAAGAAATTTCATAGGCAACAATTTTACAGTATTTTTCTAAACTATGTAACTATTCAGAAACTAACAGAAACAAATGTAACCATTTACTTTAACCATTACTCAGAAGATTCTTTTATTTATTATTAGTTTACATTTATCATGGTCAAGGGTCATGTTCGATAGAATACATGTCCCAGAAACCATGTGGCAAAAAAAAGAGAAGAAGATAAAATACCTGGTTTAGCATCATCGATACACACATCCATATAGCACTTTTTTTTTTAGTTTGAAGTTTGAATGAAATTCAATGAAATGAGTTAAACAAAAATGGGAGGGTGATTGATACAAAAGATACAAAAGAAATTTAAGATACAAAATCAAATTTATTTTATTTTATGCATTTCAAAATCATAATGAATACCATATCCTGCTACTCCAACATGCTAGTCAAAAAAAAAAAAGAAAAAGAAAACAATGAAACCAGATTAAAGCAGCATCTTGTCAAATATCAATCCCCCATGCATTTTAGAGGTCACAGGTGAAAGTACAGTATACCAAAGTGTAATGTTAAACTCTTATCAGAAATCTGAGTGCATCATTTAATTAATTTATATTAATTTCTAATAATTATTGAATAAAAACATGTGATACACACCAGTGGTTTTATAGACTTTACTTCCTCAACTTAGTTTCCCCAGAGTTAACCAGGTTCAAAGGTTTAAAAAATCAGGTCAAAGTCTGTCTCTATCACAGCTACAAAACAACAAACTTGTTTTATGTCATTATATTACAATGCCCTTTGCCATAATACTTGTCAAACTTAACATATCTATTTTTAATCGAAGGTTGTCTTCAGGCACGGTGGTGTATTTGTTAGCAATGTCGCCTTGCACCTCCAAGGTTCGATTCCCATCTCTGTGTGCATGGAGATTCCATGTTCTCCCCGTGCTTGGTGGGTTTCCTCTGGGTACTCCGGTTTCCTTCCACAGTCCAAAGACATGCAGGTTAGGTTAATTGGCATTCCCAAATTGCCCCTTAGTGTGTGAATGAGTGTGTGTATGTAATGGATTGGCACCCTGTCCAGGGTGTACTCCAACTTGTGCCCTACTGTAAGTCTCCTGGGATAGGCTCCAGGCCCCCCGTGACGCTGAATACAGGACTTAGTGGTATAGAGGATGAGTAAGTGAGTGAGGCTGTCTTCATGACACACATGCCCTTTAGATTATTATCCAGTTTATTAATTATTACTGGAGATGATCACAGCAAAATGCAAACAGATTGGATATTATTTAGGTTGTATGACATATAAATGAGCGAATCATGTGACAGCAGAGCATTGCATATAAAGGATAGGTCAAGTGTTCAGTTAATTTTCATTTCTACAATAAGAAAAAATCTCTCTCTCTCTCTCTCTCTCTTATTCTATGGTTACAGGAAGCGGCTGATTTCAGTAATTTTTTTAGGGTGTGCAACCAAATATTAAGTAACTGGCATGGTTGTTGATGCCAGGTAGGCTATTTTAGAAACTGACAACCTTTACAGAAACTCATTAGGCTGGATAAATGCATGCATTGTGCTGCTGCCACACGATTGGATGCAAACAGGTTGGTGTTCCTAATAAAGTGGATGGTGACTATTTGCACTACTACTATTACATTTGCACTGTATATATTTAAAAAATTTTCGTTAATAATGTTTATATAACATTACTTAAAAGGAAACCTCACACTGAATCTTGCTTTAATTTTGTGTAATCTGCATTCATAAGTGCTCTAGTACATTTTAATACAGTTGTAAATAATATTAAGCAAAACATCTAATAACTAAATTCAGATTCAACACTGAGAATTGCATTGAAATAACCAACAGAACAAACACAATCAAGCAGAATATACAGAGAAAATATTTAGCTACTTAAAGATCTCATGATTTTTTTTTCCACAGGCTGATCAAAGAGTCTTCTTTATTTTTAAACAGAGGATCGGCTGGCTTGGTCAGTGCAGTCCACATTTAATGCATGCTGTAGGATCATTCTATATGTTTCTCACTTTGGGCTGCAGGTGTTAGATGTTGCTGTCTGGAAAAGATTAAAGATTAAGTGTCATCAGTTATGCTGCAGGGTGCAGTCCCACTAATCTTCCTACAAATTATTTCTTTGTAAATCTTTGGAAAATCTTTGGAATGATTTATAAATCTTCACAAACAAACACACATGCTATACATTATTGTTAGTGCTATTGTATATATATA
>QMIH01003799.1:0-17775 GCA_003987875.1 Clarias batrachus | reverse complement strand
GTGCTATTATTTTTACTTTGCTTAACAGTTTCCTACATCACCACCTTCTTTTCTAGCTAAAGACAAACAAGCAATGCATTTAAATGCATTCTTCTATCCCTTTCTCTTACCTCATCATGCATTACAGTGAAATAACCTCTAAGTACTTTGCTCACCCCCTACCTGCATCAGGGTTTTATTAAAAGTGTCAGGTAGTGTAGTGTTTAATAAACTTTTTAAAAAAAAGCTGTGCAATTTGTTATGAAACTTTTTTTACGTTACATATTTTTGTGTCAGCCAAACAATAAAAAGGCTATTGATTTTCATAATTATATTAAATTCTTCAAACAAATATATTGTGGAAGCCTTTGAAAACATATATGTATATATATATGTGTGTGTGTGTGTGTGTGTGTGTGTGTGTGTGTGTGTGTGTGTGTGTGTGTTTTAAAGCTGTCCTAAATAAAGAAAGTGTTATTAAAGCTTTGGTTGACAATAACCATCTATTATTATTTTATTTACTTTTTAATTTCAAATTAAATGTTTTCCAGAAAGATCAGATATGTTTGCTGGATCCGACTTTAAAACAGGGATGCTCTCTGCAAGTAAAACATATAGATTTATAAATCAATGAAAAGCAACAATTTTAGAACATTCCCAATGAACACATAGGTTTAATAACTTTAACTTAAATTTAATGTGTAGCTTAATAAAATAGTGGAAACTTAATCCATAAAGCTTTGTTTTTAAAAATTGTATTTAATAGAAATATTAATGTTGACTATTCACATATGTAAAATATTCATCACATAATTTTAAACTTTGAATCTTTCAGGCCTGTCACGAGCAATCGAAGTACCTGGAAGTAGTTCGGAAAAGCATTAGCAGTTATCTCGTGTAACGTGGATGGTAAACCCAAACGCTGAAGCAGCGCGAATAGGCAGGATAACCACGCAATTAGTCTAAGAACTAATGAAGTCGATGGCAATGGGTGTCCAGTGCCGGCGGGGAACAGGAAGCGGTTGGAGTTCCCTGGGTGTTGGTTGATTGGTGTCCTTGGCCCTGGCATACATTGGGCATGCCTGAATGAACTCGTCGATGTCCTTGGCCATAGATGGCCACCAGAAGACACACTGCACGTACTGTAGGGGCCTCGGACTCCCTAGAGCACATCCCAGCCGGTGCCCGCAGGCAGAGTTCGAGACAGGTCGGCCCCCATTGGAGGATCCGGTTCTGAGACCATGAGATGAGAGGATCATGCTGCAGAAGCCAGGGGTGTCCGAGGATGATGGGTGGAGAGGAGATGGAGGTGAGGTGAAATCGAACTGTTTCCTGGTGTTGGTCGATGATTAGGGTTATGGGTCGAGTCTGGGCAATGATGTGGCTGGAGGAGAAGGGCCGACCGTCAACAGATGTAATCCGCTTCAGTCTCCAACCCCAATCTTTTGGCATATGAAGCAAGCGCTGGTCAATCCAGAGAGCGAGCTGAATAAGTCCCTCCAATGTGGTCGAAAGCTCCCGTCCGGCGAGTTCATCTTTTATGCGTGAAGCCAGTCCCTCGTAGTAGGCTGTCCGGAGGGCGGCGTCTCCCCAGGTGGTCTGCACGGCGAGAGTACGGAAATCTGTGGTGTATCGACTCACGGACAACCCTCCCTGCCGCAGATGGTACAATTACATATCGGTCTCCACCTCAGCAGCAGAATGTTCAAATGTTAGCTTTAGTTGACAGGTGAATTCTCCATATGAATAAGCAGTATCTGAATCTGATCGGAGAACCGCCATGGCCCACTCAGCTGCCTGCCCGGATAGCAACGAGACAAGAAGCGCAACGCGCAGTCGGTCTGTGGAGTATCTGGTGGAATTGAACTCAAACACAAGATCCAACACGGTTAGAAAAACACTGCATTTCCCATCTGTGCCATCCCACTTATACGGTAGAGCTATGAAAACATCAGAAGAGCAGGGGGCGGCGCCGCCGCGATGGGCGTGGCAACAGCCGACTGAGCAGCCACCCCGCGAAGGGTCACGTTCTCCTGCCGTAACTCCGCCACCTCGCGGCACAAGGCTGCGACATCTTGTCGGTCCTTTCGGAGAAACGCGACTTCACCACGGAACTTATTGATCAGTTCGCCATGTTGGTCAACCACATCACAGAGGTGAGCAAACTCTGCTCGGTTTACTGCTTTTGGCTCAGTCATTCTGTCACGAGCAACCAAAGGATAAACAGAAAAGCCTTAGCAGTTAGCCCGTGTAGCGTGGATGGTAAACCCAAACGCTGAAGCAGCACGAATAGGCAGGATAACCACGCAATTAGTCTAAGAACTCTCTTACGCGAAGAACAAGGATCTACACAAATAAACCCGTGTTCTAGCAACACACACTCAATCAAAGAAGCAACCCGAATCGGTGAGTACTCACAGAATAGTTGGCGTAGCGTCAGCAAAGGCATGGTCGAACTCAATGACTGAGCAATGTGAAGCGCCATTTTGCCTCCTTTTTTATTTTGCTGCCTGGAACCCGACCGTACTACTTCCGGGTCCTAGTGCCGGTCGTGTTACGAGTGTGCATGACAGGGCCAACAGTAAACATTGTTAGTGAGGTCAGTTACATGTTCGGTGTCACTAAGGTCACAAAAGGCCAGTCCTATGTCTGTCAGAGTTAGGCATCGCCAGGCATGTCTCTCAGGGCAGCTGCTCACATGGCCCTAAGAGGGCAAGCAATGCACGTTGAGAGACAACCCACAGATCACTCTTGGAGTTTGGGTTGGATGATGGGGGTGGGGTGGGGGTCAGTGGGAGTGGGTTTGCTGAGTCAAATGAAGAACCCGTCTTGAAGGAGCCCTGCCTGCCATGCTCTCAGGGTCCAGGGGAGAGCGCACATGGAGGTGCTGATTGACAATCATGGTCAAAAATTGTATCAGGGTCCACTGGTAACTTTATTTACAGGAGGCTAGCCCAGGGCCTGGGCATACCAGTTAGCCTGCTAACTTCCACCATCCCTTTGGTCTCCCTGGTCGGGCAGCCAATTAAGTTGGGGACTGTGATAACTCATCCTCGAGGAGACAGAGGACATTTGTGTTGAGTTTTTGTTTTCAGTTTCCTTTTGAGTTTCATTAATAAACCCACATTATGTTTAAACGGGAATGCCTTCCCATATTTGTACATAAGCTACTATGTACATAACTCCAATTATCCTGACTCCCCTCTGAAGCCCTGCATAAGGGCTTTTACTTTCATTATTACATCACATAGCAAATCTGCAACATTTTAACACAAATCCATAAAAAATTTGCATGCTCTTATTTTTTGATAGTTCTAATGACATGACAGGTCATTAGAAGAATAAAGGTCTAAATAAAGGTCTAGAAGAATAAATAATGCAATTACACAGAATTTGGTTGTTCATCGTTGAGCGCTTTTCTGTCACCTTAAACAATGAAATATTCACAGATTATACTGCAGCTAGAAATGTGACAAAATTATTTTGTTCTCTATTTAAAGTATTTGTTGTATTTATATAGTACTGTAACTGTCAGGGATAACCTCTAGAGGGCGCCAAAGCGCCCTGTGTTTTTTGTTGTGTAGTTCTTTTTTTTAGTTTCAGTGTTAGACTTCATTTCCCGGTTGGCAACTCGGTCAGGTCACGTGGGCGCGCACCTGATCCGAGTTGATAATTAGTTTCATTATATAAGTTGTGTTTGAGTTATAGTTTGTTGTCTTGCATTTGTTACATTTAGTTAAAGGTGGATGTCTCGTTGTTCCATACGTGTTTTAGTTTCTTTTTCATATAAAGTGTTTTGTTTCATAGATTTCCCTATTTCCTTGTGTTTATGTTTGGTTATACTAATAAATATCGTTTCCTTGAAAAACCTGGATCCTCTGCATCTATGCCTCGGACAACCCCGGAGCGTGACAGTAACCAGTGTTTGGGGACGTTATTTTTTAAAATAACTAATTACATAATTACAAAATTACTGTCATTAAAAAGTAATCAGTTGCATTAGAGCATTACCTTCTGATAAAAGTATCTAGTTAGAGTATTTTTTCCATTGCAGTAAATGAAAAATCCTTTGTGATTCATGCATGTTGTTTTAGTCAAGCCCTTTATAATTATTGTACCATCATAAGTCAGCGAAGTTTGGCCCATAATCTGTTAACTACTAAGTGCAGGAACAGAGGGTGGCGGGTTATCGGGGAGTTTGTAGGACGATTTTGTCACACACACAAACAGAATCACTGCTGTTTGGCTCACGGATTACATAAATTGTCTGAATAATTAATTTTTAAAAAAAATATAACTAAATAACTGAGTACTTAAATGGTGGACCTAACATGTTAGATTACTCGCTACATCAAAAAAGTATTCCAAGTACAAGTTACTTTGTAACGAGTCACACCCAACACTAGCAATAGAAGATAAAGAAAAAAAGATTTATACCTAAAAAGATTTACTTCATAAACTGCATAAGATTACAGTTATTATTATCTGATTGCTTCAGTTCTGTTAATAGGTAGTTATAAGCATGCAGTTGTTTCAGTTTAGCTACAGGACTATTGCTGTCCATCAGGGTAATGAAGGTTCTGTATAAGTTACTGCTCAGTTTCTATCTGGTGAAACATTCTTTAGCTTTTTGCTTATATAACATAATACATTTATTATTATATAATTTTTTATTATAAATATAATAATCACTTTAATTTAATAAATTATTACTGTGTCCATAGCTACCAGAGTGTGAAATAGCTTTGCCTATGTTTTGCATGAAGTCCTCGGTGGTTTATGGTAAGAGATACGTATCTATATTACCTGGAAGAGACTTTGTCACTTTAATGACTTCTTTATAAGAAACACTATCAAACGTCATTTAAAGTTAAAGTTTGAGTGAATTACATGTTGCTGTTCATTTGGCATTGCTGTGGGGTAATAAACATCTAAAGTATCATTATCATCATACAATAGAATATTAGAATCTTTTTATACAAAAAATAATGTTACAGAAAATATGTCCACATATAAATGTTATATTATTTTACTCTGATTATCTAATCAATATTAGAGGAAAATAATCAATGCATTGTGCAATCATGTTTATTCATAACATTTATAAATAACTGAAATTCTTTAAAAAAAATACCTCCATCCTGCTTATTTCCTCCAGAGGTTATTTTTGACCTGCAAGTTTAAGATTATTTATTACAATAACTTAGATGTAAGAGTAATTGTTTACAAAATAGCTAGCAGTCATATCATATTGTAATGATAATAATAATAATACCCTATCTTCACATGAACTTTTATTGTAGATATAATTAAAACTAAAACTTGACTGTATATATAATTAACTGCAATTACTTTGTTGATAATAACCACTTTCTGAACATCTAACAGAACATTTGTCAAAGTTTGTGACACTTTCAAAAACTTGTTACAACTTAATAAAGCAATATTTTCTGTTTAGAAAATAATACTTTGCTTTTTATTGAGCTGTAAATCAAACAAGTGAATGCTGGAAGACTGCATCTGCTCCTGTCTTAAATAGCAGAGCAGAATAACCAACTTACACACGGCCCACACCAAAACAGATTTAGACAGGATACTAAACAATATTTCTATATCTCTAACTTAAAATTATTGTTGGCCCAATTTTGTCTCAGAGCCACTTCAATAGTAGTGAGTATTAAATGTTATGGACTAATGTACTTACATTTGTCTTTGACAAAGTAGAAAATCAATCCAGCAATACCAGCAACACCTAATAAAACTCCAATAACAATTCCAGCTATAGCTCCTGCAGAAAGTGAATCTCCACCTCCACCCATAGGGCCCACTTTTATGAGAACACAAAGAAATTATATTAGAGCATCACTCTGATTCCTTATTTATAATCGCATTCAGTATTTGTTTCTGGATCATTTCATAAACTCTTAAATACATAAGCTATAATACTACTGAAGAACAGAACAAATTTAATAGTCTACAATAAGTATGTCTTGATATGAGTCATATGATAACATTAATCGTCATTTGACAGATGCCCTTATCTAACCTGATTTACAAATAAGAGGACATGACTTTTTACTCCATTTATACAACTGAGAAGCTAAGGGTTACTAAGAGTACGGGGATTTTAATTAAAAACATTACAATAGGTGGATTAGGGCCTTTTAAGGCAATTAAAACAATCACAACACATTATGTTTGATTTTAAGAATTTCTTTAGGCATCACACCTCACAGTAACCACCAAATGCTAAAGAGACGGCCCAGGTTTGCTGAATATACTTTATGACTGTCAGCAAGTCACATGGCATGAGATAACTAACAGTAAATTTTGAGCCTCAATGGTTTGTTCCCAGTCTCTATTTTAATTTCCTCAGGTAATATCACCTCTTGGCCAAAGCATACTCCTTGTTGCATTGCTAAAACTGTTGGATGCTTCACATTGGTATGGACCTGTGTCACCTCTGCTCACTCTTTTAATGGTCAGATTGCTGCTGTTGTTAGTTAGCTGAACTCGCTCCCCTGCTGTTACCTCAGAGCTGCCATTTAGCCAAATAAATGAAAGAGACGAGCCAGACGAGACTCACAGTGCTGTTGAACTCGACCAGCTCTGTGCTACTTGATATTATGATAACGTTGAAGGCTGGCACTTGGGTTAAAAGTATGACAGAACTCCAGTAAACAGTATTATACAGTAAATAAGATTTGAATGCTAATTCATCATACAGTAAAACATACTGTATGTGTAATCACTATGTGTAAGCACTATTAGCTCTCGTGATTTTAAGCAATGATCATTAAATGCAACCTAAAAATAAAGTTTGAGTACAGTGAGTAGTATACTGTATTATTCGCCAACTTGTTTTTAGACCAAAAAACCTGCTATTATGGTACTTTGACTTGTGTTTACAAAATGACTGTACAATATTGAGTAAAAAAAAAACATTACTACATTCATGTTTTGTTTATACTCACCCCACACCTGCAGTGATGTGTGACCAGTGACAATCCCTTTATCAGTGTCTACACTCAGAGTGTATTGTCCAGTATCTCTCTCAGTCAGGYTTCTGAGCTCMAGAGCTAAAGTGAKKKKGTWCAMAYTGACTCTGCCARTGTATCCTGATGATGTTATATTTCCACCAGGATATACATTAATAATCAAGCTCCCATTAAATAACCATCTGAAAGTAACTGGTGCGGGATCAGGAATTGTGAGTGGTATAATCACCACGTCCTTCCCAGTCTCTATTTTCATTTCCTCAGGTAATATCACCTCTTGGCCAAAACATACTCCTGTGTGAAGAAATAAATATGCCAAGCACAAAAACTAAGTAAAAACATTTTAATAAATACACTGAAGACTTGCACAAAGGCAAATCAATCAATCTTTTACAACAACAAAAACAACAACAATAATAATAACTATTATTATTATTATTATAAATTGTGTAATATAAATAAAATACACTATTATGTTAAAGGAAGCCACAATGCTGTAACTGTGCTCTTGTTAACAAAATATTTGGAGAAACTGACCGCGGTGAAGTAAGTTTTGTATTCGTGCATTAAACAGGTATTTGGAAGCGGCATTTTAGAGACCTTGTGGGGATCACCAAGTAGATTATGTAAGCACTAGTTCACAGGGTCACATAACCAAAAAGGTACTGAAAGAAAAGAAGTAAATATGCCCTTCAAATCAATTCCTACCAACTATGTATTATTATGTACACTCATGATATATTATTATTATTATTATTAGTAGTAGTAGTAGTAGTAGTAGAAGAAGAATAAGTAGTAGAAATAATAGTATTTAGAATAATTTAGAATAACCGGAGAATGTAGCCTGATAAGTAAGAAATCCCACACTTTATTCGTACACTCATCTGTAGACGGTGCCTAAATTTCCGCTTCCGAATGTCTAATGTCTTGAAAATGTCTTGATGTGGTGAGAGAGAGAGCTCACCTGTGCATATCAGCAGAATCAGCAAGCAGTTCACAGCGTGTAAATCCATCAGGAGAGATCCGGAGCTCCACCACTGCTTCTTAATAAACGTCTCTCCACAGAAACCTTCACGGATTAAGCACCCGATATACCCCGAAATGAACCGTGCCGGCTAAACTCGAGTGTGAGAAAGTGAACTGAGTAAGCAGACGAGACAGCAGGTCTATAAACACTGTTATTAAAACACATGCAGGAGGAAACAGCCTACAGGAAAAGTACCAGAGTAATTGTCCACTGCTCTGTCCCAGATCGTCACATTCAGGTTCCGCCCTTTATAAGCAAGTCAGGTGATTAGTTCAATCTCCACTGANTCCACTGATTATTAAACAGGATTTAAAAAAAATATTTACTATAACTACATTCAATACAAGTCATAAAAGACAACAACAACAACAACAATAATAATAATAATAATAATAATAATAATAATAATAATACTGTCATATAAAAGAGGAAATAAAGCATTGCAGAGTTTCATTTTATACACTATTATGCTAAAGGAAGCCACATGCTGTTACTAACTGTGTTTCTTATTAACAAAATATTTGGAGAAAGTGGTCGCGGTAAAGTTAGTTTGGTGTTCGTGCATTATACAAATATTTGGAAGCGTTTTAGGGACCTAAAGTAGATTACGTAAGCACTAGTTCACAGGGTCACATGACCAAGAAGGTCTTGAAAGAAGGGCAGTAAATATGTCCTGCATATTAATCCCTACTTACTATTACTATGTATACGAATGACATTATATTATTATTATTATTATTATTATTATTATTACTGTTATTAATAAATTTAAATAAACGGGGCAGTGAGAAGCCTGGTAAGTAAGAAATAAATAAGAAATCCCACACTTTATTCGTACAGATATTTGTCAACGGTCCCTAAAATGCCGCTCCCGAATGTCCTAAAATACTGCGGTAAAGTTCGTTTGCTGTTCGATAGTCGTTTGATATTCAGCTTTTGCCGCCTCTCTACACGCAACACGATGGTTTTGAACGAATATTCAGTGTTATATATGTCCACCTATTTGTCTTGAATGTGCTTCAAAGAGGAACTGTCATGTTTCGACATTTTCAAGTCCATATAAACAAAAATATTTATTCTGAGAGGCGCATAACCCCAAAACTATTAAACTGAATATTGAAAAAAAAAAATGGTTGTAGTTATTAGCAACAATAGAGTGGATTATAGTACAATTGGTTTTACATGTGTAATCCACATAAAGAAAAAGCTATTGAACATTAATATTTTTTAAATAAAACTGGATTTAAAAAAATATTAAACTGAATATTGCAAAGAGAATGGTTGTAGTTATTAGCAATGATGGAGTGGGTGATAGTCCAGTTGGTTTTACATGTGAAATTTCAGTAGCAACAAAGTTATTGAATTTTGGTGATTTGTCATTGTTTGCCACTCAGTCTGTACCAAAGTGCATTAATTTTCATACATACCTTTACAATTATTATTATTATTTGAATAATTAAAAAAGACCCTGACTCTAATTTGACAAATTATCTGTTTTATTAGCACAAGAATTGTTTGTCATCATTTATTTTTAAATGTACATTAATATCATTATTAATCAATTAAACAAATAAATAAACAAATAATCCATACTGTAGCCTAACAGTGTAATATGTTGGATGTCCTGTGAGGTCTTTCTCTGTAGTCTTGTCTATTCTTCTGTAAACAAACGGTTGAGTCTTGGTCATGCACTTTTTAGACGGTCCCTTAGTGACTCCCTCTCTATAAAGCGCCGGTAAGCAGCGTTTCTGAAAGATTTAGCTCCAGCAGGCTGTAACAGGAGARGATCTAAAAATATATTTATTTGTAGTAGCTTCTCTGTCCACTCCAGATTAAGAAAATATGCGATTTGTCATTTTTGAGTGTTTATTTCTCAAGATATTGAAGGGATAATCTTGAATGTGTGGCGAATGTCCAATATAAAACCAACTTCACCACGGTCATAAACCGGTCAAGACCGTGGTGAGAGAGAGAGCTCACCTGTGCATATCAGCAGAATCAGCAAGCAGTTCACAGCGTGTAAATCCATCAGGAGAGATCCGGAGCTCCACCACTGCTTCTTAATAAACGTCTCTCCACAGAAACCTTCACGGATTAAGCACCCGATATACCCCGAAATGAACCGTGCCGGCTAAACTCGAGTGTGAGAAAGTGAACTGAGTAAGCAGACGAGACAGCAGGTCTATAAACACTGTTATTAAAACACATGCAGGAGGAAACAGCCTACAGGAAAAGTACCAGAGTAANTTGAGCCTCAATGGTTTGTTCCCAGTCTCTATTTTAATTTCCTCAGGTAATATCACCTCTTGGCCAAAGCATACTCCTTGTTGCATTGCTAAAACTGTTGGATGCTTCACATTGGTATGGACCTGTGTCACCTCTGCTCACTCTTTTAATGGTCAGATTGCTGCTGTTGTTAGTTAGCTGAACTCGCTCCCCTGCTGTTACCTCAGAGCTGCCATTTAGCCAAATAAATGAAAGAGACGAGCCAGACGAGACTCACAGTGCTGTTGAACTCGACCAGCTCTGTGCTACTTGATATTATGATAACGTTGAAGGCTGGCACTTGGGTTAAAAGTATGACAGAACTCCAGTAAACAGTATTATACAGTAAATAAGATTTGAATGCTAATTCATCATACAGTAAAACATACTGTATGTGTAATCACTATGTGTAAGCACTATTAGCTCTCGTGATTTTAAGCAATGATCATTAAATGCAACCTAAAAATAAAGTTTGAGTACAGTGAGTAGTATACTGTATTATTCGCCAACTTGTTTTTAGACCAAAAAACCTGCTATTATGGTACTTTGACTTGTGTTTACAAAATGACTGTACAATATTGAGTAAAAAAAAAACATTACTACATTCATGTTTTGTTTATACTCACCCCACACCTGCAGTGATGTGTGACCAGTGACAATCCCTTTATCAGTGTCTACACTCAGAGTGTATTGTCCAGTATCTCTCTCAGTCAGGYTTCTGAGCTCMAGAGCTAAAGTGAKKKKGTWCAMAYTGACTCTGCCARTGTATCCTGATGATGTTATATTTCCACCAGGATATACATTAATAATCAAGCTCCCATTAAATAACCATCTGAAAGTAACTGGTGCGGGATCAGGAATTGTGAGTGGTATAATCACCACGTCCTTCCCAGTCTCTATTTTCATTTCCTCAGGTAATATCACCTCTTGGCCAAAACATACTCCTGTGTGAAGAAATAAATATGCCAAGCACAAAAACTAAGTAAAAACATTTTAATAAATACACTGAAGACTTGCACAAAGGCAAATCAATCAATCTTTTACAACAACAAAAACAACAACAATAATAATAACTATTATTATTATTATTATAAATTGTGTAATATAAATAAAATACACTATTATGTTAAAGGAAGCCACAATGCTGTAACTGTGCTCTTGTTAACAAAATATTTGGAGAAACTGACCGCGGTGAAGTAAGTTTTGTATTCGTGCATTAAACAGGTATTTGGAAGCGGCATTTTAGAGACCTTGTGGGGATCACCAAGTAGATTATGTAAGCACTAGTTCACAGGGTCACATAACCAAAAAGGTACTGAAAGAAAAGAAGTAAATATGCCCTTCAAATCAATTCCTACCAACTATGTATTATTATGTACACTCATGATATATTATTATTATTATTATTAGTAGTAGTAGTAGTAGTAGTAGAAGAAGAATAAGTAGTAGAAATAATAGTATTTAGAATAATTTAGAATAACCGGAGAATGTAGCCTGATAAGTAAGAAATCCCACACTTTATTCGTACACTCATCTGTAGACGGTGCCTAAATTTCCGCTTCCGAATGTCTAATGTCTTGAAAATGTCTTGATGTGGTGAGAGAGAGAGCTCACCTGTGCATATCAGCAGAATCAGCAAGCAGTTCACAGCGTGTAAATCCATCAGGAGAGATCCGGAGCTCCACCACTGCTTCTTAATAAACGTCTCTCCACAGAAACCTTCACGGATTAAGCACCCGATATACCCCGAAATGAACCGTGCCGGCTAAACTCGAGTGTGAGAAAGTGAACTGAGTAAGCAGACGAGACAGCAGGTCTATAAACACTGTTATTAAAACACATGCAGGAGGAAACAGCCTACAGGAAAAGTACCAGAGTAATTGTCCACTGCTCTGTCCCAGATCGTCACATTCAGGTTCCGCCCTTTATAAGCAAGTCAGGTGATTAGTTCAATCTCCACTGATTATTAAACAGGATTTAAAAAAAATATTTACTATAACTACATTCAATACAAGTCATAAAAGACAACAACAACAACAACAATAATAATAATAATAATAATAATAATAATAGAGCTATTATTAATCTATTATATGATAACGGTTATCTAACTTTAAGGGTACTGTGCTGTGATTAAAATGAAAAGGGTTATAATATGTAAGTGGTTGGGCGAAACGATGTATAATTTACAAAGCACTAAAAATACCATAGATAAATATGCTAAAGACACATACACTGACATGAAAATAAATAAATAATAATGATTAGAAATCCATAAAGATGAGTGCAAACATGCACTATGGCACAATGCAAATGTAAGAGCACTGTTTATGGATGTTCACTATGCAAGTGTTTCACACTTTTTAAAATACCTTTCCTGAACAATCCTGCATTTGAGGTAAAAACCAAAAACCTCAAACCAGCCTGATATAAGCAACATTGTTGCCAGGTTTTACACAAAAAAACTTTATTATTATTATTATTATTAGTAGTAGTAGTAGTAGTAGTAGTAGTAATATCATTATCATTATTAAATTGTTTGCTTTTACAGTGGAAGCCACCAGACAACATTCTGAATTTAAATGCATCATGACCACTGGCGTATTCAATTAAGGGCAAACATGCAGTACAATTTAGTTGTGAAGAAAGTGAATAAAGAACACAACACCATAGTGCCACCATCAGTCTGATTAAGTTCATGCTGTGTCTCTGCATGAGGAACAGAAATGAGTACTACACACTGAACAAGTTTCATGTCTCTATCTACTAATATAGATATCAGTGTTGTAAACTATGTAACTATTTTAAAGATTTTGTTTTGTCAGTTAGTGTGTAAAAAATGGGAGAACACTGTCACAATTATATAATAATAATTATGTTGTTACACTTGCTTAAAAGAACACCACAATCATGTTCTCATTTTGATACAGTACTGCTTATGAGCTGGAGTCATGTGTTTTTTCCTCTACAGTCAGTGTTTCTGGTGGGTCATAGTCAGTGTTGGATGTACTCGGATTACTTTTTGATGTAACGAGTGATCTAAGGCGTTAGGTCTGCCATTCAATTATTCAGTTACTTTTTCAAAAATGTAATCAGTTATTCAGACAATTTCGCTTCTTCGCGGCATCGCTTCGCTTCTTTACGGCAGCGCTTTAAAAGGGGACGCAGGACTTATAAGCCCCAGAGGGGGGAGATATGGAAGTAATTTTTATTTGATTTTGTGTGACTTTACTTACTTTTAAGAAATAAAGGGTACCCCAGTTTGAAATAATGAGAGACGTACGTGAGAGGCTGAGCATATAGGCCTCGTGGAATGTGCCTGTTTAAGAAATCTGATCTATACATTGAGACACCTAGAACGGGGAAACTTAATGAAATCCAGATGTTGAATTTAACATGAGCGCGGGAAAACTGGCTGCTATTGTTCAGGGGCAGTATTTAAGCGAGAAGCCGTCGGGAGTCATGCTGTGTTCTGCAGACCTCCGGACTTTGTTGATCAACCAATAAAGTCGTTACCTTCTGAAATCAAAGCCTGAGTCTTCAATTAATTTCCACAACAAGAGCAGTGCTCGTCATTATATCCCAACATCAGGATGTAGGGGTACGTCCTTGACACTTCAGCCTGCTGAAGATATTCCACGGTGTTGGTTCCAACCTTAGAAAGCAAGAAATTAAAGAAAGTAAAAGTTTATGGAAAAATCGAGAGGGTTGGCTAGTATGCATATTTGTAAGAAGATTAGTGTTTTGTAACACCCCAGCTTTTCATTGTCTCAAGCACCAAGATTAATAAAGTTCTAATGTTAATGTGGTTGTAACGCTAGCAACAGATAAATTCTAGCATCATGCTAGCACTACAGTTAACAGTTTAGCTATCATTCATCACTTCACCATATTCATACACCCTGCAAGTTAAACAAAAAGTACCCAATTCACTGTAAATAACCCAGAAATATTACCCAACAGAGGCAACTCAGCGTTTGGGTAGTAAAAACAACTCAGCATTTTTTAGTGTGTAGGAAAAGAAAAAATATCTTGAAACTCAGAGCCTAATAAGCAAAGAATATACACTCAGCTCCACTGCTTCTTTCTGAACCATTTATCTCAAGACTAAAATCTGTGTAAATTTATTATTCTTATATGGAAATAATTAACAGTTTGAAATTTAATTTGTTTATTATTATATTTTAATGTATAGAACAGATAGATGAGTCAGACAGAAACACAAGTAAGTAGACAGACAGAATGGAAGACACAGGACAATGGAAGGATCAACTCACTTATAGTAACCACATTCACAATCAAAGAAAAAAAAATCTTCAGGTTATCCAGCTTATATTGATATATTTCAAAGAACAGCAACAACAATACAAACAAATAAATACATTTCCTCACAAGTTAAGATTGAAATGTCTTTAAATGTTTTTTCTTTTTTCTTTTTTGGCAATCAGGATAATGCTCTACTATTAGTAGTACCCTTAAAATTAGTGAAAGAAAATACTTAAAATATTGAATTGTTCCTGTTACTGTTTTTGTTACTGTTTACTTATACTCAATTCTTATACAATTACTTATTTAAAATATGTCAAGTTGTAGTAAGCAAAGTCTTGCCTGAGAACTGATTAAGTAACTGATGATGGTTCACAGATCAGCTGTCTTTTGTGCAAGGAAATGTTGCAATGATGATGTACAGTAAGTCTCCTTGCAAGTACAGTATGAAACTTGTTAACAACATGCAACAGCTAATTCATTACAGTTGAATGTAATAAATTCATTTTGTTTTTAACACAAAAAACATGTTGAATGAAACACTCAATCATTAGCTCTGATTAAATTTAAAAAGTAGTATGATTGCTGTTAATGCAATTTTAGGAGCATATTTGAGTTCTGCATCCAACATGGAGGGTTGGGGACTGCTTATTGCATTGCTTACAAACACCTTTTCTCTCACGTTCTCATATTCACTGTTTTCACAACCATAACCACATGCAGAAACTGTTACTGTAACAGTTTCCTTCTTTAGATTTCTCTGAACCCATTTATTGTCCATCTTGAGTAACAGAAACCCAATTTACTAAACCAGGTTCCTGATTAAGTGAGTCTCCTCTAAACTCTTACAGATGCCATTTGTGAACAGATTGACTGATCAGTCAGTGCATGTTTTGGCATGACAAAATGCATGAAAGCTGTAATTTCAAATCGGGTAATTCCACCAAATACTGATTTCTTAAATTTTATTTAAACCAAGCATTAACACAATTTGTTTACAAATTCTTTGCATTTAGTTTTATTTGAGTTATTCTAGTTCTGCGAATACTGCATGATCTCAGGTTATTTTGATGTGTTGCGATGATGTAATTTCCTATAAATACACACTCTAAATAACTATACAGTATTATGTTTTCAATTTAGGAGAAATATGGTCAGCAGTTCACAAAAATTAAACAAAACTGTTCACCTACACATGCACCTGTAAAAAAAATAATATTAATAAACTGTTTTTTTTTTTATTTAATATTTTTATAGTATTTTTCCAGAGCTGTATAGAGAGAGAAAAAATATAACTGTGGTTTCTAATTTTATCTGGGTGCATAGGATGGCCTGGGTTGGTGTGGGATTTCCCGGCCCAGTCTGGCCCTACACTCTCTAATACTCCACCGCACGACTTTTTCCTGTGTTTCTGGACCCCGGACTAAACTCCGCGCTTCACTTTTATAAGGCGAACAAACCCTACGGAGAGGGAAGGGAGCCTACGGAGAGGGAAGGGAGCCTACGGAGTGAGCAAAGAGCGATAACTGATTGAGGCGGATACATTTGAACTAAACTGCGGTACAGTCACTGATTAGACAGTGCTCTCTACTGGTCAAAGACAGTATTACTGGTCAAAGCCAAGCACAAAATGCTAGTAGTCTAATATTCTACGGAGAGGACTCAGTGCCAGCAACTAACAAAAAAGCATCTGGGGAAAATACATAAAATGTTATTCCTTTTCATTTGTGGCATATAAGCAACATGCTACTCGCAATAAAATATTAAAATGTAACATTTTGTGACAAAAATAGAATTTTTCTGTTAAACAGGAAAGGCATGGCCACTGGGTTAAGGATTTTATCATGCACAGTCCTAAAACCCGAATCAGGACAACCCTCTTTGTTCCAGGGTTACTGCCATGACAGACAAAAATATGTTTCAAGTCACAACTCCCTGCATCTGTGTTACGTCCCGTAGTATTTTGTGGGGTGTCTTGTCTTTTGGCTCCCATATTTTTCAGGTCCTGGGATTGGACATCGTCCCTGCCAATCACCGTTCCCAGCGCGACAGCGAATCCCGTGGGAACCTGCGTAGGAAACCGTAACAATCTGCCTTAGCGTTTATTTTTCATTTGGATAATTTTACAATTCATCTAAAAATCAGGCAGTGGGCAGTATTTGTGGTGTTTGCACAGGAATTCTTGTCTTAGGTGTGTCACCGGCGTTCCTCGCTGAGTGGATTGGTAGGCAGCGTTGTCTATGGCGAAAACTAGTATGTCAGACCAAGCTCATATCTACTGAAACACAGGTTAAAGGTAGCACATAGGCGTAAGAATCTGCACACAGGTGGAGTCGCAAGTAAACCTCATATATGCAGGCAGAGAGTACCCTCTAGTCTCTCAATAAACATATTTTCCAGACATTTCAGGACAAACCTGATGACTCTGCTGCAATTAGAAGGTGAAGCCACATAACAGGTAGTAATCATTTGACAGCTAAACTGAGAACAGAGGATAGCCACAAGTCTGAGCAGACAGACATAGAATCTTCTATCAATTACTGTATGATTGAGTGGCTGGTATGCTCAATATCAAAGAATAGATTTCCTTGTCGATAGATTAGATCAGACATTTCTTTTTATTTTAGATTAATTTTTTTTAGTTATGTTAGCTTTATCTTGGACTCTTTCTTTTTCATGGGCATGCTTTAATTATTTTATCCTTTCTTTATTCAGTGTTTCCCATTTCCTCCCCACCTTAGGTAGGTTTTTAAAGTACTTTTACTCATTGCAGGCAAATCCCATGCCATTCCCATACAACACCAAACTCCCCTCTATAATGGTGTAACAAAGTACAGGGTTTTGGAATGGCTTTAAATAACCTGCCAGGCAGGTGCAGCCAATTCAGCCTAATCATCCTGGGGGACTCTGGGTAGTTCTCTCGAGTAATCTCACTATGCACTCTCCTGGCTGGTGGCGGTATAGCGCCTCAATTTAGACACCAACACAGTTCTCAATATGCAGTAAACAGATGCAGTACGGTTATGTTAAATTAATACATTAATAAATTTTCTTTGTCAAAGGTAGTTATGAAACTATTCTACAACAGTCAAGTCAAGTCAATTTTATTTATATAGCGCTTTTAACAATTGACATTGTCGCAAAGCAGCTTTACACAATAAAAAGAAGTAAGTTTTTATGCAATGTGTGTGAATCAAGATAAGATTGGATTGTCCCTGATGAGCAAGCCGAGGGCGACGG
>QMIH01003797.1:6246-21919 GCA_003987875.1 Clarias batrachus | reverse complement strand
CCCCTGACTGGCTGTAGAGCCGTGATTAATGCGAGAGCACTATGTACCTCTCATCCCTCCCCTCTGAGAGAGCTCGGCCAATCAGCTCTCTCTAGACCTCCGGCTGCGAGAGGTTACAGCATCACCCGGGATTCGAACTAGCGATCTCCGGATGATAGGGCGAGCGCTTTAACCACTGCGCCACTCGGAGGCCCGACTTGACTTAATTGAGTGAGGTTAGTAGCTACATGGAATACTGGGGACACTGGATGCTGACCTAACTGGGTTAGTATCTAACTGGATTAGTGGCTAACCGGGTTAGTACTGAACTAGGGGACTGGAACTGGAACACAAAAGGAAAGGCACACATGAGGCTATACCAWCCTAGCGGCCAGAACCACTAGCACTCAATCCCACTAGAGGCTAGCCTACTGGAGACTAACCCTACTAGCCGTCAAGGCCTAACAGCGGCTAACCCTGCTAGCGGCTAAGGTCTCATGTGGCTACACATACAAGGCAAGCCACACACAAAGGATTAAACCAGAAGACAGAACAGTACTTACACAGGAGGAGACACAGCCTAACTACACACGGAACAGAGCAGCTCCATGAATCCACAGACACAAGGAACATCAAGAAAACAAACAATAGAGCCCTCTAGAAAAACAAAGGTAAAACAATATAACTAAAATAGAAAACTCAAAGAAACAAAAAGGAATGCCCACATGACGGTATATACAAAAACATTCAACATACCAAACAAACAAAACTCGACCCAGTTTCCCAGAACAAACTGCCATTTATAGAAACTTTAATGAGCCACCTCAGTTCAGGTGAGCACTCATCACCTGACTGAGGTGCCTTCTGGGAAACTGAGTCGTCCAACAAAAACTACAGACAGACATGAACAGTGACCTCTGGTGGAGGTTCCTAACAGTACTAGAGTAGATGTGTAGAAAATTTCCCATTTTTCCAGTTGGGGGAAATTTGCAGTGTTAAATATTTTATGAGAAGTAGATTTATGTGATTAGATTTTTCCCCTAATTTTTGCAATCTTTAAAATTTTTACGGATATATTATAAAAAACACATTTAAACACGTCTAGTTGAATGGCGGCGTCCGGTACTCTATCGCTGMGCCATGTCTCCGTGAAAACAAAGACACAGCAGTCCCTCACCTCACGCTGTGTAGCTTGCTGAAGTCGGATGTAGTCCAGTTTATTGTTCAGAGAGCAGACGTATGATAAGATGATGGACAGAAGAGCCGGCCGGCTAGGGTTTGTTTTTAGCCTAGCACAGACTCCCGCCCGCTTGCCGCGCTTCCGCTTCCGCTTCCTCGCGCACCGCTTACGATGTCCCCTCCTCCGGCTACCGGCATCACGCAACGCCAAGGACTGGAGGCCTGGTTCCCGAAGCAAGCCGAGGTAGCGAAGCTTCTCACGCAGCTCATCTTGAATTAAATTTACTGGTTTATTGAGTTGCAAAAGTGTCTGGCGGTGGTAAGTACGAACATCGTTTGCGCCGATGTCCATATACTGGGTAAAATAAACGCGCTACAACATTAGTAAACAAAGTAGCACCATTTTGGCTCCGGAGCGGCCGCTGCGTGCTACTGCCGCGCCGCCATCTAGTCTGAAGTAGCCTGTTTATGTTGAAGTAGAATGACATAACATTTAAGGCTTTATTTGAAATGTTATATATATGTTTTAGGCCTTGTCTTTCCATTACAAGGTCAATTTCAACAATGAATTTCGATCGTCTTACACTTTGTTGTTCTACCACACGCTTTCTTACATAATCGTATTCATTTTTGGCCACAAAAAATAGCATGGTACATTGGGAGCACTTGCTAAAAATAAATGTAATAATAAAATTAACACAATAATCACAAAACGTATACAGTATAATAAAAATGAATTTTATAACAACAACAATAATAATAATAATAATAATAATAATAATACGATTATGATGATGATGATGATTATTATTATTATTATTATTATTAACAACAACAACAACAACAATAATAATAATAATAAAAACACCACCAAGTCACCCATTCTTCTTGCAGTTTTTCTGACATTGTGCAATGTTTCGAGAAAATCACTTCCTGAAACGCGACCGTACTATTTCCTGGTCCAAGATCGCTCCTCGGGACCGTAACCTTCCCAATCAACCAGGTACTGGAGCCCTCTGCCCCGAGGACGTGAGTCAAGGATCCAGCAAACGGGGTAGGTGGGACCACCCTTAATGATACGGGGAGGAGGAGCAGGGTGGGTGGTAGGAACCATTGGTGAAGTGATGATGGGTTTGAGCTTGGAGGTGAATACCGGATGGATCCGGAGAGCCGCAGACAGCTGGAGCCGGTAGGTGACAGGATTGATACAGAGGGTGATGCGATGCGATGAACCTGGGTGATAGATTCTTGGATTCAGTATGGAGGTGCAGGTTTTTCATAGACAGCCATACTTTGTCACCTACACTGTACAACCGTCCCAGAGAGTGTCACAGTAGCGGTGGTTGGCACGATGAATGGCGGTGTTGGCTTGACTCCATAGCCGTCGACACCTTCGGACCAACTGTTGGGCCGACGGTACATCAACCTCCAGTTCTTGGTGTTCGAACATTGGAGGCTGGAAACCGTGGCATATCTCAAAATGGCTTAGGTTCGTTGCGGAGGAGACATGGAGATTATGTGAAAGTTCTGCCCAAATGAGATAGCGGGCCCAGGAGCGCTGACGATCGTCGACGAAGCACCTCGGGTAGCGCTCCAGTTGTTGGTTGGTCCGTTCTCTCTGACCGTTAGTCTGAGGATGGTATCTAGATGACAGATTGCAGGTGGAATTTATCAGACCGCAGAAGGCCTTCCGGAACCATGCAGCGACCTGAGGCCCCCTGTTCAAGATGATGTCCTTGGGGAACCTATGCAGACGGATTACTTGTTCTAAAATCAGCTCGGCTGTCCTTTTAAGTCCGGGGAGGGCCACCAGATGCACAGCTTTGGAGAACCGATCTACGATCTTCAGAATGGTGTTTTTTTCCCTTGGCGACCGGCAGGCCCGTGATGAAGTCAAGGGCAATGTGCGTCCAGGGCCGCCGGGGGACGGGGAGTAGTTGGAGCTCCCCGGCTGTTAGTTGGTTGGTGATCTTCGCCCTGGTGCACACAGGGCACGCCTGGACAAACTCTATGATGTCTTTAGTCATTGTGCTCCACCAAAAGGCGCGCTGTATGAATGTTTGGGTGAGCCCCACGCCCGGGTGGCCAGAGAATGGAGTGGAGTGGCCCCATTGGAGGACCTCGGTTCTTAGGGCGTGGGGGACGTAGAGTCGTCCAGGTGGCACACCTGCCGGTTCTGTCTGCGTGGCCTGTGCCTGGCGGACCCTCGTCACCAAATCCCAACAGAGTGTTGCGATGATTTTGGATGGTTGCGATGATTTCAGGCGTGGGGTCCGCCCGGGGGGGTGTCCTCCTCATATTGTCTGGAGAGGGCATCGGCCTTGGTGTTCTTAGACTCCGGGCGGTAAGACAGATGGAAATTATACTGTTCCGCGCCTGTCTTGGATTAAGTTGTTTCAAACTCTGGATAGTGATTAGATTTTGGTGATCGGTCCAGACAATGAATGGCTCTCCGGCGCCCTGGAGCCAATGTCGCCATTCCTCCAAAGCCCACTTTAGGGTAAGCAACTCGCGGTCCCCTACTCTATATCACTGCTGAGTGGGATAAAAAATTTTTGAGACGAAGCTACAATGGTGTAGCTTCTGATCTGGACCTCGCTGGGAGAGGTGAAGGAGAATTGGAGCAGTGGGTGAATTGGCAGTTCATGCAATGCAGAGATGGCAGCAGAGTTTAGGTGAAAGTGATGAGAAGATGGTCGGGTCAGGGCGTTTAAGGGAGCTGCAACTGTACTGTAGTCTCGGATAAAGCGACGCTAGAAATTTGCAAACCCGAGGAACCTTTGAAGTTGCACAAGTGTCTGAGACACAACGCACAGTTTCTGCGGGTCCATGGCCACACCCTGGGGCGAGATGACAAAACCCAGGAACGTGGTGGAGCGCTTGTGAAAAGCACACTTCTCCAACTTACAGTAAAGTTGATGGGCAAGCAATCTCTTAAGAACCACTCTGACATGCTGGATGTGTTTGTTGATGGAGCAGGAGTAGATGAGAATATCGTCCAGGTAGACAAACACCCATCTACCTAGCATGTCTCTCAGGACATTGTTAATGAACTGTTGAAAAACTGCAGGTGCGGTGCAAAGTCCAAATGGAATGACCAGGCTCTCATAATGTCCAGTAGGTGTGATGAAGGCCGTCTTCCACTCATCACCCTCTCTGATGCGCACCAAGTTGTAGGCGCTCCGGAGGTCCAACTTTGTGAAAATGGTGACACCAGAGAGGGCATCCAGGGCAGAGTTGGTAAGAGGCAGTGGGTGACGATTCTTGACTGTGATGTTGTTAAGCCCCCGATAGTCGACAAAAGGGCGTAAATCACCATCCCCCTTCTTCACGAAGAAGAACCCCGCGGCAGCAGGCGAAGAGGAGGGCCGGATGGTACCTTGGCGAAGGGCATTGGAGATATATTCCTCCATTGCCTGCATGTCGGTGGTGGAGAGTGAGTAGAGATGGCCGCGAGGAGGGATGGAACCAGGCTGAAGGTCGATCGCCAGGTCGTAGGGGCGATGAGAAGGCAGGTCCCGATAGGTGGCCGGGATGCCGTTGGTGTCGACATCGGGGGCCTCGGACTCCCTAGAACACGTCCCAGTCGGAGCCCGTAGGCAAAGTTCGGTACAAGCCGGCCCCCATTGAAGGATTCGATTCTGTGTCCAGGAGATGAGTGGGTCATGCTGAAGGATCCAAGGATGTCCAAGGATGATGGGAGAGAAGGAAATGGAGGTGAGGTAGAATCGGATCTGCTCCTGATGTTTGTTGATAGTGACGGTGATCGGTTGGGTCTGGGAGGTGATGGGACTGGAGGAGAGGGGCCGACCATCTACAGAGGTAATCCGAACCAGCTGGGATAACGCCTCGACTTCCACCCCCAGTTCCTTGGTGTAAGAAGAGGCAATGAAGTTACCTGCAGCACCAGAATCGATGAAGGCGGGACTTCTGACCCGTGTGTGGCCAAACTGGAGGTGTACCTGAACCATAAGGCGATGGGTGTGGTGGCGGAGAGATGGAGAGAGCCCGGTGAACTGTTCCCAGGGTTTACCAGGCCTGGCCATTTCCCGAACGAAGTGAGCATATGGCTCTATGATGCGCCCCTGACCCAAATAGGTGCAGAGTACCTCCCTGAAGCATCATTCTTGCTCTGCAGAGGCAYGTCCTAATTGCATGGGTTCCCCGGCTCAGCCCTGGATGCCCTCTCTGGTCCCACCATCACAAAGTTGGACCTCTGGAGCGCCTACAACTTGGTGCGTATCAGAGAGGGCGATGAGTGGAAGACAGCCTTTATCACCCCCACTGGACATTACAAAAGCCTGGTCATCCCCTTTGGACTCTATAATGCTCCAGCTGCTTTCCAACATTTTATTAATGATGTTATCAGGGACATGTTGGGTCAATGGGTATTCATCTACCTAGACGATATCCTGATTTACTCCCGCACCGCCAAAGAACATATCCAACACGCCAGGGTGGTCCTTGAGAGTATGCTCGCTCACCAAATGTACTGTAAGTTGGAGAAGTGCACTTTTCACTAGCGCTCGTCATCTTTCCGCAGGGTATGGCCATGGACTCACAGAAACTGGAAGTTGTAAGTCATTGGCCCCTACCAAAGACTCTCAAACAACTTCAACTTCTATCGTCGCTTTATCCGGGACTACAGTACAGTTGCAGCACCTTTAACTACACTGACTTACCCATCATCTCATCACTTTCAACTCAACTCCACTGACATTGCTGCATTCCACAAATGCCGCGGATTCACAACCGCACCAATTCTCCTCCATCCAGATGCTAACCAACAGTTTGTTGTGGAGGTGGACGCTTCAGATGTGGGCGCTGGGGATGTTCTCTCCCAATGGGGTCCAGACCAGAAAATACACCCTTGTAGTTTCTTCTCCAAAAAATTTGACCCCACTCAGCAGCGATACGGGGTAGGGGACTGTGAGCTGCTGGCCATAAAGTGGGTATTGGTGGGCTCCAGGGCGCCATTTATCGTCTGGACTGACCATCAAAACCTCATCACCATCAGGAACCTGAAACAACTCAAAACAAGGCAGGCTTGGTGGGCTCTGTTCTTCAAGCCCTATAAATTCCATCTATCATACCGCCTGGGGTCAAAGAACATCAAAGCCGATGTTCTCTCGCAACAACATGAGGAGGACCTTCCCCGGGCAGACCCTGCGCCTGTCCTGCCCCCTGCCAAGATCATCGCCCCACTCCGTTGGGAACTGGAAACGAGGGTTAGCCAGGCACAAGCCACGGAAACCGACCCGGCAGGTGTGCTGCCTGGACGACTCTAGATACCCGGGAACATCAAGGCCGAGGTCATCCAGTGGGGCCATTCCTCGTCGGTGTCAGGGCACACAGGCACACAGCACACCCTCAAATACATCCCCCTCTCTTGCTCCACTCTCAACCAACGTTTGAACTTTAACTTCTGACCTGCGCCACTCAGCGATCGAAGACTTGACATGCAAAGAAACTTCGTGCAACGAAGAGGCCTGCAGAAGAAGTCTTAGAGAGTCATCATCGGTAACCAGGCAACCAACATGCCAAGGGCTTTTCTGAAAGACGTCACCTCAACCTAGCACACCGACCAATCAGCAACGCCATGATTCCCTTTGCTGAAGGCGAACCAACGAGAACAACTGTCACATAACGCAAGTAAAACACGTAATAAGCCACCGATGATAAGATACATTAAATTGTGCTAAACGCTGGATGGGTAGACGATAAAGTGTACTCTATATATTTAAATTTAATTCAATAACATTAACCTGAATCTTTAAAGATTCGATTCACTTCTAAGCCAGAGTTGGAGGTCTCAGACCTAGTTCTGGGATGCTGAATCGAGGATCCGCGAGCCAGGAGTAGCATTGACATCCAGACTATAAAATCTAACAAAYGTGTGCGGAGAGGACTAGCCAGCCGAATCACTCACCTGCTGCAAGGTGACGCCTATTGCTAGATCTATTGATGAGGCAAGCCCCCTGGTCGAATAAGTCCTGAGATCCAGAGGTGATGGGCTATAGACAATGTGCAATGGCATCTCTCACTTAATGTGACAGCGTCTCAGCATTTCTTATTTGGTCCCCTTCAGGGGCCAGACGTGAAGGTTCCAGAACTGAGGCCGGGGATGAAATATTGTCCTCTGTGCCTGAGACAGAAGATCCCTCCTCACTGGAATCACCCAGGTTGAGCCGTCGAGGAGAGATATTCAATCCGAGAACCACACTCTGAACGGGCAATAGGGCCCTATCGATAGGCGCAAACCCTGTTGACGGACCCTTACCAGGACTCCTGGGAGCAGAACTATCGGAAGAAACACATAAAGGAGTAATCTGGGCCATGTTTGGGCCATCGCGTCCAGACCCAATGGAGCTGGAGGAGTCAGAGTAGTAAAGGGGACATCGTGCCGCATCTTGCGAGGCGAAAAGGTCCACCTCTGCTACATAAAATCTATCCCAGATTAGACTGACTACTTCGGGATGGAGTTTCCATTCCCCTTGGTTCACAGCTTGTCTGGATAGCAAGTCCGCTCCTACATTCATGTTCCCCGGAATGTAAATCGCCCTGAGGAACAGGAAATTTTCCTGTGCCCAAAGCAGAACCTGGTGCGCTAGCTTGTTCAAGCGGCGAGAGCGCAGTCCACCCTGCCGATGTAAGTACGAGACTACCGCAGTGTTGTCCACCCGCACTAGGACATGGTAGCCTCTCAACTGCTGGAGGGAGTATTTCAGGGCCAGAAACAGTGCCATCATTTTGAGGCAATTGGTGTGCCATGCGAGATGACGACCTCTCCAGCTCTCTTGTGCTGGACGGCCATCCAAGACTGCCCCCCAGCCGATGAAAGAAGCGTCAGTCGTTAGCATCTTGCGATGACAAGACGGACCTAAAGGGGGATCCAAAGTCAGAAATCGCAGTCTGAATCACATAGAAAGGGTACGAAGCCCCCGGCGCGTAACCCTTATTAGCCTCTGGAGATACACATTGGCCCCTTAGTGAAATCCCCTGGCTCTTAGCCAAAATTGAAAATGCTCTCATGTGCAGAAGGCCCAAAGGTATCACCRTGGAYGCAGCTRSCATGAGACCTAAAGATCTYTGAAAGTGATGAAGAGTCACTTTCTGGCCTAGCTTGATTTCCTTCAGGGTGTTGGAGGATGGGTTATACACGAGCGGGAAACAGTTGTGCACGCCTTGTGATTGAATCCCATGTGACACCCAAATACGTTGTCCTCTGAACAGGAAAGAGAACGCCTTTCATGGCGTTGCGTCTCAATCCTAAAGAATAGAGCTGAGCTAGGACGACTAGCTACTAAGACTGAGCCAGGATCAGCCAGTCGTCTATACAATTCAGAATACAGATGCCCTGGAATCATAGAGCTAGAGCTGCATCTGTGCATTTTATATATGTGCGGGGTGACAGGGCTAGGCCAGATGGAAGGAAAGCAAACCTCAGGAACCTCCTGTGTTGTGGCAATATTTCTATATGAAAATATGCGTTGTTCAGGTTGACCGTCACAAACCAAACCTCTGGTTGAATTTGAGAAACAATCATTTTGGCTGTCAACATTTTGATGTTCAGCCCAAGAAGATGTAAAATTGGATGCAACCTCCCCATCTCTCTTGTCTGGCAGGGAAACATGATCTATGGCCCCTTTTCCCAGCAAAGTCTGTAATTGCCTAGTCAGCAGATGTGTTCGTTCCGGTTTCATGGAAGTGGAGACCACAAGGCGAGACACCCCCATGGTCCTGGGCACGCAAACCTCATTACTTCTGAGACTTTTTCTGCGCCTCATGTCTCGTGGGGACCAGACCTGGTCGGGACTGGGTCCTGACTCCTGAGCATGGCAGGGGAGAAACCTCACAAAGGTCTGCTCATAGAGCTTCGCACCCCAAGCCTAGTGGCGGCAGTGTTTACAGCGTTGCCAAAGAGGCCAGAAGGCGAGAGGAGGGGCATCAAGGAGGAAAATGCGATCGCTGATGATGCCCGTGACGGTAAGTGTCTCTCCGTGGCGACCGCGGCAGCCATCGAGCAACCGATAGCGGCCGACTGCTTGGTGACACGTAGAGGTAAATCTGTGGCTCAACGACGTCGATAGACCCGCCGGTGCTAAGAACTCTCAGTAGGTGAACCTGGTATGCCTGCAATACTGCCATGGTGTGCATCGCATCACCAGCCTGACCCGCTGCCTGAAAAGCTTTCCCCAACAACGAACATGTTAGTCTACATGGCTTGGTGGGGAGTGTGGGCTTTTTCAGGGAGGATGAGCTCCCAGGAGAGAGATAGTCCGCAAGCGTCTCTTCAATCTGTGGCATCATCATAAAACAGGGGATAAATAAAGCTTATTCCATGAAAGAGATAACTCGTCATGGAGGTCGCCAAAAAAGGTCGCCGGCGCGTTCTTGAGAAGCGGATGCTAAAAACTTGATCCACCGAGAGCGCGAGAGAAAGGGGGAATTCCATCTCATGAGTATGCGAGCCCCAGGAATGCGTCGCGGCTCGCGGTTTCTCTTTAAAGAAAGCAAGCCGTGCGCAAAGCACCTTAATAGGGAGATCACCACAATGCTCGCACTCTCCTTGAAACCCAAGCACTCAAGGAAAAAGTTGTAGAGATCACCCTCCGAAAGAAATCTATCACACAGAGGCACGCATCTCTCAACCAACTCTGCCATTATCGGTAAGTAAAGTTTTTCTTTCCTACATGATTCTGTTGCTCGCACGCACGCACGCACGCACGCGCACACGCACGCACGCAAACACAAAGCGGCCCTGAAGACAAAAAGATCTGAGGATGTTTCCGTTTCACTCCTATATATAACCTGCAGGTGCACCTTATCGGGTGACGTCACCTGATTGAGGTTATAAGCCCAAGTATTCAGCATTTTTGATAAACACAGGTTTCACAACTGGAGAACAAAGAGATGTTCCCCATAGCGTTTTCACGCAGCATCAATTGTAGTTTTTGAAAGGGAACAACAGGTCTTCACTACGTAATACACCTGTCCATAAAAAGCAATACTTAGCCATATAGGCTAAATATATTTCACTTAAATATTACAGGTTAAAACAAGAAGACAGCCTGAGATTCCGTTCATACAAAATGTCTAGGAAGGAAATTTTACAAAATCTGAACATATTCAGTAAATTTGTGAATTACACAAAGTATCTGTAACCACCCGAGAGGGGAAGAGCTGCACGTAGACTGTTCAGAATGGGCAGAGTCGCAGGCTGCTACCGCGCAGAGTTCTAAACAGGCACCGGCGGGGCCATTTATACAAATGGTTTCCAGACAGACAAAGCGCGCTGTTAAAAGAAGGAGGCAAAGCCCAAGCCTCTGTCTGTCTCAAACGCTGGCGAGAGGGAGAGCGGCACGCAACAGTTCAACGTGCGTGCTCAGTTTACTAGTGCAAAAACACAACCCACCTGCGGCATGACGCAATTCTTCCCGCTGAATGCCACGCACTTCTGGGAGTCCGCATCTTGAAATTTACATCCAAGTGTCGTACTTCACAGAATTCCCACCATATATTATATTATCTAATGTTATATTATATTATATTATATTATATTATGATTATATTATGATTATATTATAATATAATAGCTAGCTATTTGGATGAACCCAAAGAAGATACTTGGTGTAAAATTATGTAAAATTTAAACTTCACCCGTCACTTCATGCGCTGCTCCGCTTCTGAAAATGCACGACTTTGGCCGAAGCCGAAGAAGAAACTTGGTGTAAAATTCCCTCCCTCATGATATTTTATAAATTGTATTTAGGGCAAAAAAGTTTATTATGTGCAATTAATCGCTTTTGTTATGCCAATTTTCGACTATAAGCAAAAAAACATCAGCGAAAACATCATCAAAAATATAACGAAAAAAAATCCAAGCAGAAGTTACACTTTGAGCTTTACTTTGCAGCAAAATATATATACAGTGGAACCTGGGATTGCGAGTAACGTGGTTTACGAGTGTTCCGCAAACTGAGCAAAGATTTTTAATACATTTTTAATTGGAAACCGAGCAAGTATTAGTTTATGAGCGCCGAGTATCATCTATCATGCATGCGACTTTTATTTTGACACCAAGCGTCACTCTCTCACCTCCCCCCATACCCCCTCCACACACAGATGCTCTTTAGCCTCGCCGGCTTCACGAACACACAAAAACTCTTATTTATTTATTTATTTTTTTAATGCCAGTGATTCCATTAGTACGTTCCTTGGTTCCTCTCAAGGTTTCTTCCTATTACCATCTCAGGGAGTTTTTCCTTGCCACCATCGCCCTCGACTTGCTCATCAGGTACAATCTTATCTTTTTGATTCATACACATTGCATACAAACGTACTTATTTTTATTGTGTAAAGCTGCTTCGCGTCAATGTCAGTTGTGGCACCCAGACTTTCCGCTACGGGAATAACACTGCTCTCGCGCTCTCTAACCCTCTCTAAAGTCTGGATGCGCTCCTCTAATGCTACTATCTTCTCCGTCAGGGTGCTAACTAACACAGTTAACACAGTCCTCTAGTTAACCTGTTTAGCCTTGGTTGGGTAGAATTCCAGCAGAAAACGGAGGGTACAGTGAGAGTCAGAATTCACATTTGCCTATGTTCGTTTCTAAAGGTCTCTGCTTTTGTGACTTTCACATGCACAGTCCTAAGATAGCGGCAGTAGTCAGGTTCAAGGAGGAAACTGGGAAAGATAGAGATAGAAAAGAAATGCGGTATTCCTTTCCGAGGTTGGGATGCTTAACGAGATGGCAGACTGGGGGTGCTATTGGGTTGATGCACCTAAGCACTTGGTGGTGATGTTCTAACATGAAACAACTGGCTTATGTATAAAAATTTAAAAAATGTCATCTAAAAAAAAAAATACAAGCCCTAAGTTCATTTGAGGTTTYGTTAACCGGTGGTTAACGAAAAACTTGTTAGGGAAAAGTAAGTTTGCACTTTTAGTTCAAATAAGCAGTTCATGTTTGGTTATACTGTTTTGCTTAAATAAAAAATCCTATACCCTCTAGTGTTTTAATTAATTTCTATTTTAAGAAAAACAATCGTTTTGAAATAATCGTTTCAAAATTAGAAAATCTAATTTTGTCAACAACAAAAAAATCAGAGATTCAATTTATAAAGCATATCGCCCAGCTCTAGTTGATATGTACAATTTACCTAAATGTGTAACAGTTTGGATTTTGAAATGTGYTAATTTAATGATCATATTTTTCTCTTTAAAATAGAATGTCAGACATAGAGTTTTGCCAAATCTGGCCACCCCAAGGACAGAGTGTAGAGATTTCATTTAGGAACAAAAGAGGAATGAAGAATGTTCGAGCACACTCTAAAAATCATGTTAGCTTCATCTTCTGCTCATTGACTCTCACTCCAACATATTTCTGTCCTTCTGTCTGTCTGTCTGTCTCTAAAACCAAGCTGTTTCACTTTTGATTTCCTAGAAAAACCAGTCCCCTCTGCATACAGACACAAAGCAACAAAAGTGAAAGAAGAGTGAGCACTCGACTAACAAATTAATTTTTTTTGTTACTTTCATGCATTTTTGCACAATTAATACTATTTGCACTGTTGTTACTTGACCACAAATAAAACTGCACATCAGGCTTGCTCTGCAATTAACTTAATTTCACTAATTAGTCCCCCTYATTTGTTAACTTGTCATTTATATGCATCTTATATATCTTGCAGTTTTTTTGTCTTTAGCATTACACTATTACTTCTGTTCATTYTCACATTATGTTGTGCATTCTGATTATATGTTAAATATGCAGGTACAATCACAAAAACCTGTCTTTGTGTTACTGTGTGTACTGCTGCTGYATATCTGGAATTACCTTTAGAATCCAAAAAGTGTCTGTCCTTCTGTCTGTCTGTCTGTCTCGAAATCCAAGCTGTTTCACTTTTGATTTCCTAGAAAAACCAGTCCCCTCTGCATACAGACACAAAGCAGCAAAAGTGAAAGAAGAGTGAGCACTCGAAAGGAAAAGGAGCAGCAGTACACACTCAGAACAGCAGACAGAGACGCACAGGCTTTCATTTCAATTTGAACTTTATACACAGTAAGTGATCCTTATTTAGAAANNTATATATATATATATATGGCTGAGCTGTTTATGCGTTTGTTGTGAAACTTAAAAAGCGAGATGGGAAGAGGGAGGAGGAGTGTTACGTTACTGTGTACCAGTGGAAACACTTATCTTTCGGGATTTATTTGTACTTTTTTTTTTTAAGATAAAGTGCAGATTGATTTGTTTTATTTTCATTTTATAGATTGTATTAATTATTTTTATGTATTTATTTTTTGGGTCTGTGGAAGGAATAATTTGAGCTTTCATTATTTCTTATGGGAAATGATGATTTAGTTTACAAGTGTTTTGGAACATGAGCCCACTTCCGGAGCGAATTATGCTCGTAATCCAAGGTTCCACTGTATGTAATATTATATACATATGTGATCATATGCATATAATATTGAAAAACAACTGTATTTCTTCTCTCTCTCGTTCGACTTATGTACACATAGTTCTATTAAGTACCCTAAAATCACATTGTTATTTATTTTTAAATGAATTTATTTTAATATAACTCATTTAAAAGTGCCACTTATTCAAATAAAACATGGTGCTATTCTATCCAACACTTTTACTTTCTGTTTAGTTTTGCCATGGTATCTTCTCTATAATGACAGTATCTAGCACTAATAATGTAAATGATTCAATGCTTTTATACTGTTTATAGTTCCTCAGTATAGAGTCAAACATGGGATATGCTGCATCTAAACCTGGTATGTAAAACAAYCTAACTTATTGAAATACTGACGTAATAGTGCATTTCGTCTATGATTACTTGCATATGCAGTAATTAAAAGGAAAATGATTTAAACATAGATATTGGGACAATGGGCTTTGCATATCATATTTTCCCTTAATTGAACATAAGTAATTTAACACTTATTGAAATTCAATCCTGTGTTTACATAGATAAGCGAGTGATTTACTGATATATATATATAAAGAAAACAGGAAAATATGACAATAGTTTGTTAATCCTGTTTGTTGGAGCCTGGAGGAGTGTGTTGTTATGTAAAATTTACCTAAACGCGATATGACATCACCTCATGCCTGACCATGTAATATATTTTTTTTCTCCTATCTGTCTAACAGAATTTGTTACAGTTCTGGCGGATAAACAAGTTACAAGTGGAGATCATATTATTCTTCAGTGTCAAGCAAACACAAAAGATGTAACTGTGTCATGGGAGAAGGATTTCCAAAAACTGACTTGTGTAGAGGGCAAGCACACTGTGAAGAAAATWAGTACAAGATTTGTCTTGGAAATTTCAAAYGCTCAGGAAGGTGATGAAGGGAACTACACCATAACCCTGAGAAACAGTTCAGGTTCAGTCTCATGCTCTGCCCTTGTCAGAGTCGGCAAGTAACAAWCTYTTACTTGAAATAATATCAATTAACCACATAAATGGTAATAATAACCTTTCCTAACTGCACAAACAAACATAAAAGCTGTTTTTATTTTTAACTATAAAATGTAGGGCCTCAGAATGGCACAGTGGTAAAGTGCTCGCCCTATCATCTGGAGATCACTAGTTTGATCCCTAGGTGGCGCTGTAGCCTCTTGCAGCTTGAGGCSTAGAGSTGATTGGCTAAGCTCCCTCAGAGGGGAGGGATGAGAGGAGCTTTGCACTCTCWCATCARTCACGGCCCTACAGCCAGTGATGGGCGTCTGTGAGCWMTAATGACGGGATGGAAATTGGATATGACGAAATTAGGGAGAAAATCAGGTTTAGGATATAAAATGGGAAATTTAGAACAATATCTACTCTAGTACTCAGTAATATTGTATTTATWTGTCAATTACTCCTTTACAGAAATAAAAAATTGGAGGGAAGTAAAATGGAGGTAAGTTCACAATCATCCACATGTAATGTATCATTATCCTTCAATTTTAATTTCTAATAAGGCACGTGTACAGTGAGTGGATAGTTATTGCTGGAATTGTTATAACTGACAAAGAAACCAATATACTGTACAAGATGACGCAATCAAATATTTTCTTTGTGCAGAAAAGATTCAATGTTAAATACTCTCAAGACTTTTAAAATTTGTAATGAAGTCAAAGAGCTCCACTACCTCATGTATGGACCAGTTGGAGCAGGAAAGTCCAGCACCATAAACACCATCAGATCCATTTTTGAAGGACGTCAGTTTGTAAACTGTCTGGCTGCTGCAGAATCCACTAAGAGCCTAACTCTAAGTGTGAGTCTATATTAGGCAGTCCTAAGTGTGTGACCTCTTTATACTTTGTATGCATGACACACGTACCTAGGTAAATAATGAAAATACTCTATTTCTGAACTCCTTCCAGTTTGAAAGTTACAGATTTGCAAATGAAGAAGAATCTTTTCCCTTCATCTTTTACGATATAATGGGTGCAGAGGCAGAAGAAGAAGGAGTGCGGACTCAAGATGTCATCAGTGCTTTAAAAGGTCACAT
>QMIH01003793.1:0-12679 GCA_003987875.1 Clarias batrachus | reverse complement strand
TATATATATATATATATAATGATGATGATTTAGTTTCTTTTATTGTTGTTTTACCAGCAGGCTCATGTTTTTTCACCCCAAATAGTTCAGTGAAAATGATCAGCCACCTGTCCCCAAAAAAAGCAGAGGCAAACAAGTAGCCAAGATGCAGACAAAGTCATGGAAAACGCAGACTGTTGACGACACCGCGATTCCTGCCTGCACGGGAGACAGGGCAGTATTTTGACAGTACCTTTTCCAGCTACCGTCATGTCAAGGGACAGATATCGAACAATTTCTTGGAATGTGCACATGTCACCCAGATGCAGACAAGGAGAATGACAGGAAGAGTGGCACTTCCGAACATGATCATCTGTTCAAGGTTAGACCTCTTATGGACACTATCCGTCATGCTTGCAAAGCTATCTATCATCCTAGAAGAAATTTAGCTGTGGATGAGTGAATGGTGGAAAGCCAAGTACATGAAAGCCAAGTCAACTAGGTGGGGTGTTTGTTCTTGCTGATTCTTCAAATGGACACCCACACATGGGGCGGGAGGGGATGGGTGTTGACCTGTCTGACCAGCTGTTACAGTGCTTCACCACACTGCACAAAACAATGAAGTGGTACAGGAAGATTTTTCTACACTTCTTGGACATTGCTGCCACCAATGCTTTCATTGTGAATAAAGAACTATATGGTAACCTGTCCCTTAAAGAGTTTATGGAACAACTTATCAAAGAGATGCTGCCACTGCTGGTCTCAGGTTGTATATGCATTGCAAAGCGACAAAAAACACCTTGGAGATGCCAGGCATGCAACATACTCCTGTCAACAGGAACTGCTTTCAAGAGTGGCACAGGGGTCTGTGACTGTAGACACCATAAACCCATTTTATCTTGGACTGTTCCTGTTTGCACCATTTTGCTTTGAATGTCTGTTTCAGTTTTTTTTATCTTCGTTGTTTTCCACCGAATGTATTTTTTCAGTACATTTTGCTCTGTTCCGTTGCAGTTTTACCCTGAATGTATGTTTTTGTAGGGGTTTTTGTATCATTCACTGCTTTTGTTTGCATCATTTTACCCTGAATGTCTGTTTTTACACATTTTATTTATCTTGAACTGATCCTGAGATTCTTGCAAGTGATTTATCTTGATTTATTCTAAATAACCTACAAATAAAGAAATATGTTTTTGTCCTCAAATTATTTTCTAGTAGTACTTCCCTCTGTCACAGACCTGACTGAAAGGGGTATTTATGCAGATCATTATTTGTGTCTTTGTCTTCTCTGGTGTGAAGTAGAGCATTATTCATGATCATTCACACCTCCTCGCATACAGGCTTTCCAAACAAAAAGTGTCTTAGAAAATGTAAATCAATATACAGTGGAACCTCGGATTGCGAGTAACGTGGTTTATGAGTGTTCCGCAAATCGAGCAAAAATTTATTCAATTCAATTCAATTTTATTTCTATAGCGCTTTTAACAATGGTCATTGTCTCAAAGCAGCTTCACAGAAATGAAAAGAAAATGAAAAGAAGACTTATGGAAAAGTATATATGTTTAAGAAAAATCTGACTAGATAATGAGATTGTCCCTGATGAGCAAGCCAAGGGTGACGGCGACAGTGGCAAGGAAAAACTCCCTGAGATGGCAATAGGAAGAAACCTTGAGAGGAACCAGACTCAACAGGGAACCCGTCCTCATCTGGGTGATAACAGATAACAGAAATTGTATAACATGTGTGTTATGCAGCTGGAAGTTCAATATAACAGAAGATATTTAAATTGACATGAAGTCCAGTTCAGCTCAGGGATGAGTCAGCAGGTGCAGAGGGCAGATGGGGGTCTGGATCACTGGGAGCTCAGGAGCAGCATGTGTAGTTCCAAACCATCATGAAGCAGAATCCAGCTGGAGCAGGTCCTTCTCTGGATGCCTCAGGAACCTCGCAGGGTCGGCCTCGGTCTACTGAAGCTGGTACAATCTCCAGATGCCTCGGGATGGGTGGAAAAATAAAGAGCAGGTGAAAAGAATTAGCGTGGTTGCCATTCAGGATAGATGTACTGGAGTATGAGGTAAAGAAATTAATTATGTGTATGCCAGATTAAAGAGATGCGTCTTGAGTCTACTTTTAAATTGGGAAACTGTGTCTGAGCCCCGAACACTGTCAGGAAGGCTATTCCAAAGTCTTGGAGCTAAATATGAAAAAGCCCGACCTCCTTTTGTAGATTTTGATATTCTGGGAACTACCAGTAGTCCAGAGTTTTCTGATCTTAAGGAGCGTGGTGGATTGTAGCGTATCAGAAGACTGGTTAGGTATGTGGGAGCGAGACCGTTTAGAGCCTTGTATGTAAGTAATGCTATTTTGTAATTAATTCTAAACTGAACAGGTAGCCAGTGCAGGGATGATAATATTGGGGTTATATGATCATATTTTCTGGATCTAGTGAGAACCCTGGCGGCTGCATTTTGGACTAACTGTAGCTTGTTAATTGAGGATGCAGGACAGCCACCCATTAATGCATTACAGTAGTCCAGTCTGGAGGTCATGAATGCATCAACCAGCTTTTCTGCATCAGATACAGATAAAATGTTCCTAAGCTTGGCAATATTTCTAAGGTGGAAAAAGGCTGTTTTTGTGATGTTGGAGATATGATTTTCAAAGGATAAGTTACTGTCTAATATCACACCCAGGTCTTTCACTGTCAAGCTGGTGGTAACAGTACATCCTTCTAAACGCAGGCTGAATTGTGAGAGCTGGTGTGTACTGGTTTTTGGGCCAATAAGTAATATCTCTGTCTTATCTGAATTTAGTAAAAGAAAATTATCGGTCATCCAATCTTTTATATCTTGAATACACTCAGTTAGTCTAGACAATTTGGGTATTTCATCTGGTTTTGTGGAAATGTATAACTGAGTATCATCAGCATAACAATGGAAACTAATCCCATGTCTTCTGATGATGTTACCCAAGGGAAGCATGTATATTGAGAACAACAGAGGTCCTAAAACTGACCCTTGTGGCACCCCATATTTCACTGGTATTACACCAGACTGTTCTCCATTCAGATCTACAAAATGGAATCGATCAGACAGGTAGGATCTAAACCATTTTAACGCCTGTCCCTKAATACCAATGTGATTTTGTAAGTGATCTATGAGAATATCATGATCTATAGTGTCGAATGCAGCACTAAGATCAAGTAAGACTAGTATAGAGATGCAGCCTTGGTCTGAAGCTAAAAACAAGTCATTTGCAATTTTAACTAGTGCAGTTTCTGTACTATGATGGGGCCTGAAACCTGACTGAAATTCCTCGAGGATATCGTTTTCCTGCAAGAATGTGCATATTTGGTCTGATACTATCTTTTCTAATATCTTTGATATAAACGGAAGGTTTGAAATTGGTCTGTAAAAATATAGAACATATATATAGAAATGTTATAGAATATAGAAATGTTATAGAACATTTTTAATTGGAAAACGCAAATGTTAGTTTACAAGCGCTGAGTATCATGTATCACGCAAGCGACTCTTATTTTGACACCGAGCGGCGAGTGATAACAACTGAGCCAATGATTTTTCTCTCTCTTGCGCTGCGGAATTATGAGTAATCGTCTCTCCTGCTGGGTCTTAGTGCTCGTCTCTTACTGGTATAATCAACATCTCCCTCTCTCTTCTGTGTGTGTGCGTGTAATTTGACACTGTGCCCCACACACACTGACACACACACACTTTTCTCATGTGTATTTTGTGCGTGTGCGCACCAACTAATTCTGTGAGTCCCTGTCTGCACACACGCTTTATTTACACGGACGATTCTTTTCAAAGGTAAGGTGCTGGTTCATTTGTTATTTTTTACTTTACAGCAGTGATTCCGTTAGTTTGCTCACGTGAGTATCAGTAGAAAGATTTCTTTTTTTCCTGTTAAAACAGTGTTTGCATTGTGTGTTAGTTGTGAAACTTAAAAAGCGAGGAATGGGAGGGAGAAGGAGTTTTACTGTTTAAGATGAGGCGAGGGGCTAATTCCATACACACACACACACACACACACACACACACACAAATACACGGCGCCTGCGCGCACAAACGGAAACACTTATCTGTCTGGATTTATTTTTACTTTTTTTAATGTTAAGTGCAGGTTAATTTGTTTTATTTTTACGTTATATGTTGTATTAATTATTTGTATGTATTTATTGTTTTGGGCTGTAGAATGAATAATTTGAGTTTTCATTATTTCTTATGGGAAAATTAAATTTGGTTTACGAGTGTTTTTGGAATACGAGCCCTCTTATTAGCCCTCTTATAATTATGCTCATAATCCAAGATTTAACTGTATTGTTTTCTGTGAATGAGTGATCAAGATGATTATCACATCATTTTCAAGTGAAAACTCAAGACTACAAGATCCAGGTAACAAAAAAAAAAAGGATTGTAAACAAATGCTATGAATGTGAATTTTCAATAATCACGCATAACGGTTATGTCATGTCAGAACTTCTTCAGGGCCACAAAACACCCTCAGATTGCTAAGGGTTTTAAACACTTGATCATTTGCGTCTGTGCTATTTTGTGCTTAAGAGACCCATATAATTTTTTTTCTTAGTTTAAAAAATGCTTTGGGTTTTAAGAACTTAATTAAAAACAAACAAACTTAGGAGGAGTGGAATTTGATAAAGGAAAGGTGGGAAATCTCAACGGAGAATGTACTGACTCCCCCCACTACTGACTGTTAGATGGTGCTAAGTTGGGTTCTTTCGACCTGCTGGCGCGCAAATGTCTTTGTGTTAAAACCGGCTCAGGCAAACCTGACGAATACAGGAGCACACAAACACCTGTGGCTCTTTAACCGTTAGTGCATCAAAGTTGTCTTGTAAATAGCTGATTAAACCTATGAACACAACTGTGTCCTCTCTCTCTCTCTATCTCACACTCACACACACATACACGYATGCACACACAAATATCACATGAAATCGCGTAAAACCAAATGAAACTAGGGCAAAAAATATAAGCAGTGAAAAACACAGTACTGTAGGTGCATGTCTTGCGATAACAGGCGCTAAACCTCTGGAACTTTTTAGTTGTTCTACTATTGTTCTCAAGTGTGAGTGTTCATTGGGATTTAATCTCTCTGCTTCCGCACCTATTCACAGTTGTGATAAGTGATTAATGCCCCATCAGATATTTGATGGGGGAACGTTATGCAGAATTAAATGACTGATTCGTTGTAACAATGTGTGTTGCGCCCCTAGCACGTAAACTGCAAAGGCGTGGCCATTTATACACGCGGTTGCCAGGTAACGGCGCCATCAGGCAATCAGCCTGAACGAGCCGCGTGATTATATAAAGGGACCATCTCCAAACGGAAAGGTCTTCCCATGCGTATCATAAGGTCCTCTCAAACACTCTTATTTCATTGGAATATTTTCTTGGAAAATATTGCAATAACTAATTTTATTTATTAAGAAATTAATTAATTTTAAATAGTGTATGCATCATGGGTTGTGTATTGAATGATTTAAAAATTCTGTTTTATTAATTATTTTATTTAATTTTTTTTACCATATCATCTATTTATATGTTGACCACGCCTATATATAGACATGCTGTATAAGCTGCCTGGACACTGCAGTTAAACTGAAGCAGTCAATGCTCCATCTGGCGGGATTACATAGCATTGCAACCATCTTATTAGAACAACGCAAAGGGGCGTTTATGGGGCGTGGCTTCGTTCACTGCGTCATCGCGGGGGATCACATTCCATGCACGGATCATGCACGGACTTGTCATGGTTTGCTATTGGACCTGCCATGGTCCAGGCGGCGATTTGACATGGTTCCTACTCTATCTATCTATCTATCTATCTATCTATCTATCTATCTATCTATCTATCTATCTATGCTCTTAACTGTGCTTCGGAATGTAGACTTGTGATTATATTTAGTATATTTTATCTGAATGTTATAAATACCAAGAGTGGGTCCTACTACATACTGATTTATCCCTACAGTCCAGAAAGGACATAATCACTGTTCTTAAAGGGTCTTCTGGATTTTACTTTAATGCTTTGTCTCTGTAAATTACCCATTTTTTTTTACATTTTTATTTTGCTCAAGGAACTGACACACTCTGGAACCTAAGTGGTGACTCAGTGCAGCTAGCAGATATTTGGTTTAGACTGTATGAATTGGGGACAAAATTGTTTGTGGCAATTTCCATCCTAAAACTACTCAGCATCGTGATTATGTCTTAATTGTGATCATCTTTGCATACAATTATTTAACTCTTGTAGACATATTTAAAATAGATGTAAATGCTGAACAGTTTTAGAAGCTCTAAGAGACTTTATGGTCATTATGTAAAATATGTTTACAAAGCCAGGGAAATATGAATTATGAAATGCATAAGTGGCTTATTTACAATAAATAACAAATGCAGTAAAATAATGTTAGGGAGGTTGTATGTACAGCCTTGTGCTATTTACAGAATGTGCAGTAGGTATTAAATAGGATATATATGGATATCAAAAAGATAACATACTAAAGCAGATATATGGGTGTATCTATGATACACTATGCACAGAATAAATATGGGTGGAATATAGTAGTGTGATGATAACATATAGATATTATAGATAACTTATGATGTAATGATGCATAGTGGATAAAGCAGACAATATAAGGTGAAGGAGACAGTAGTAGTGATTAACATGCCATGTTCAGCTGTAGCAGTAACAGTGCAGTAACAGCCACAGGGAAAAAGCTATTTTTCAGTCTGTTTGCATGGCACTGAGGCACCTGTAGCGCTGCCCGATGGGAGAAGGGTGAATAGTCCATGATTGGGGTGAGAGTTATCTTTGATAATGCCTCTCGCCCTTTGCAGACACTGTTTTTTGTAAATGTCCTCCATGGTTGGCAGCTGAATACCAATGATTCTTTGGGCAATTTTCACACCCTCTAAAGGCCTGTTCGAAACTCTTATCATTACTTTTGGGATAATGTTTTTAAATGAATTTAAATGAAATATGAAATACAGAAGTTGAGTGTGATACTTGCACTACAGTCTGCATTCTTGCAATCAGACCAATTTGTGGCCGGATCATGTAATACACTGATTTGCTATAAATCCCAGACATTTATCCAGATATGTAAAGCATTAAACCACCAAATCATAAAAGGTCTCGAATGAAACAGAATGGAAATAAAACAACTAGTGTGAATACCCAGTGCAAGGCTGTCATTGTGTGTGTATGAGAACTGAAGTTCTCTGCATTCACATTGTTATATGTTTCTGATGCTGACTTATTCTTATGAAGTCTCATATCTCTCCATGCTGCCCAAAAGATTTATCCTGATATAATCTATTCCCTGTTCAGGGAAGGGCAGCCCCATTTTGATTGCATCTGCCTTCCCACATAGACAAGACACATAGCTCTGACCCCATTTACCCTTTATTTCTTCTAACAGTGCTTTGATTGACTCACTGCTTAAATGAGAAGTGGACATGCATTAGACTTGTGCCATGTAATAATATGAAATTTTTTTTAAAAAAGACTGTCCAGTGGGTGAGACTGAAGGGCCGAAGGATGCTTTATATTCCACTGTGGGCTGTCTGACAACTTGGTTTCTTACACGGACACAACTAAAGCTGTATTGGTTTTCAGTGATAATAAATTAGTCACATTATGTCTTATAAGACTTGTTGACGTTTTTTTTTGTTTGTTTATGATGTTAGACTGATGGTGTTTAATCACAGGAAAATCAGAACAATTATTAGTTGGATTTACACACTTTGTGGTGGGCATTTCTTTCATTCTACCATCTTTTTTGTTGCCTTGAGCAAATAGTTAGAGATTTATTGGATTCATTTTATGAATTGTAATAAAATGGTCTGCAAGCATGACACTGGACTTATAAATACGAGATTTGGCAACTAATAAAAAGGCAGATTTTTTTTCACATTAGATTTTCATTAACCTGGGAAGAGGATGGTAGTCGCTTGTTCTGTCTGTCGTTATAAATGGAGGTGTTGTAGTGGTGTGTGGTAGAGCTTGCTCCTCAAGGCCTCATGAGAATGGTAGTTTTATTCTCCAGTTCAGCAGATGGTGCTATTTATTTTTCATGTCTCTTTGCTTGAAACCATGAAGCATTTCAAAGTGACCCCTGATTTGTGAGCCTGTGATTGTTCTATTTTCAGTATGTAAACTTACTGTATATAAAATGTGGCTGAAACTCAGACTGGTATTTATATGTATTTATATATTTTTATTTGTAATAAACTGTCTGTCTGATTGCTTGACTGAGTGTTTTATATTATTTTATGTTAAATAGAGAAAGCAGCTAGTTTTCGACTATAACTCTAAGATTACTAGATTTAAATATTCATCTGTACCCTAGTTATATAAAGTTGCCACACACTATTCACAGAGCAGTCCATCTCTGTTGAGTTTGCCATAGAAATATATGTAAATGAATTATAAAATATTACACATCAACATCTATGTATGTTTGACAACATTCTTACATGATCACACCTCTTATTAGTATACTTTAGTTTTTCTAAAAAAAATGGTTATTATAATTTAATACTAGTTTAAGGTGTATTTGCAGAAGCACTGTGTCCAGTGAAGATTCCTGATCTCTCTCTCTCTCTCTCTCTCTCTCTCTCTCTCTCTCTCTCTCTCTCTCTCACACACACACACACACACACACACACACACACACACACACACACACACACACACACAGTCCCTTGTCTGGGATCAGTTCCAGCTCAGGAAAAACTGATTAATAGTGAATGTAATTCTACAGATTGCTGACTGCAGAGCTGTGCGATTGTGCCCCTTAAAGCAGCCGTCTCTCATCAGGATGTGTGTTTAGAGGCTCTTAATGAATAAGTCATTAGGAGGAGACAGTGATTGATGCGAGGGAGACAAATAAATTGGCAAGTGCCGCTGCTATTGAACGCTCCATTGCGCCGAGTCTGCTCCACTTTCACTCAGAATAAAATCACACTGACTGAAAGCTAAAGAGAAGCCAATATGCTAATAGAACAATTTAACTGTGGTTCTTAAGTAAGCAATCCTGAAAGCAGAACTTCTGCCCATCCAAACCCAAATTTTTTTTTCTATTAGGACATTCATATATAAAACCGGTCGTTAGAGCTCAATAACCACAAAAAGGTCTGGACTTGAATTTTGTGATCAATTGATCCAAAACTCTGGCCGGGCATTATTTATAACCTACATCTGTTCATGTTACAGGCCAGATGATTTTTCCGGTGGCTGTACATATCCACATGGTTTCACTTTGTCATCAGTCTTTATTAGCTTAAGTTGCTGACTGTTTCCAAGAAACAGAAAGAAAAACCTGTTGATTTTATTACACACTGGAAAACATTAATCAAAACCCAATCATGGGCCTGTGGGCCAGATGCACCGACAATAAAAGCCCCACTCCGATATTCTAGGTTTGCATCTGAGGCATACTGATACCTGCCCTGTTCCTAATCTGCCTGTTCCACTGTTATTAGGATAGGGACTCTCTCTCAACTCAACTCATCTTTATTTGTATAGCACTTTAAAAAACAAGAATGCCCCAAAGTGCTTCACATGAATAATAAAATAATATATTAATATTATAAAATAAAATAAAATAAAATAAGGAACTAAGTTAAGAAATTTAAAATAATAATATTAATGAATTAATTAATAATAATAATANGTCAGAGGAGCTGATGAGGATTCCAGATCTCCAAGGCGAACCAAAAATGTTCTATCAGTAATATAGGACTTAAACCAGTCTAGAGCTGCCCCCGTAATTCCCACCCAGTGTTCTAGGCGTGACAGAAGGATGTCATGGTCTACTGTGTCAAAGGCAGCTGTTAAATCAAGCAGCAGAAGAATCACAGAATCACCAGAATCCGTAATACGATAAATGTCATTCAAGACCCTTAACAGAGCTGTTTCAGTACTGTGAAGAGCCTTGAAACCAGACTGAAAAACCTCAAGAATTCCATGCTCACTAAGAAAACTTATTAGTTGTGTATAAACTACTTTCTCCAAAATCTTAGACAGAAATGGTAGGACTGGCAATGCTAGCAAGCCCCGGCCAAGGAGGAAGAAAATCCCACCCCCGGCACTCATGGATCCAAGATGGCGGCGCGGCAGTAGCACACAGCAACCGCTCCGGAGCCAAAATGGTGCTACTTTGTTTACTTCGTGTTGTAGCGTTTATTTTACCCAGTATATGGACATGGTATATGGAACGGTGTTCGTACTTACCACCGCCAGACACTTTTACAACTAAATAAACCAGCAAATTTAATTCAAGATGAGCTGCGTGAGAAGCTACACTATCTCGGCTTGCTTCGGGAACCAGGCCTCCAGTCCTCGGCATTTCCTGATGCCGGTAGCCGGAGGAGGGGACATCGTAAGCGGTGCGCGAGGAAGCGGAAGCGTGGCAAGCGGTGGGAGTCTGTGCTAGGCTAAAAACAAACCCTTGCCGGCCGGCTCTTCCGTCCATCATCTTATCAAACGTCTGCTCTCTGGACAATAAACTGGACTACATCCGACTTCAACAGGCTACACTAGATGTGTCTTTGTTTTCATGGAGACATGGCTCAGCGACAGAGTTCCAGACGCCGCCATTCAACTAGACGGACTCACCTCGTTTCGCACAGACAGAAATGCAGCTCGCGGTAAGACTCGCGGCGGCGGCTTGTGTGTTTACATCAACACGAAATGGTGTAAGAACTCTGTGCTAGTTTCTAGTTTTTGCTCATCGTTGCTGGAGATTGTGACTGTTAGATGTAGACCTTTTTATTTACCACGGGAATTCACCACCATTTTCATCATCGGCGTGTACATTCCACCTAGCGCTAATACTAAGGAGGCGCTCTGTAAACTGTATGTATGGATTAGTAATCTGCAGAACACACACTTGGATGGACTGTTTATTGCTGCTGGAGTTTTCAACCATGCAAATCTCAAGTCAGTGCTTCCTAAATTTCATCAGTACGTGGACTGCAACGAGATGGGAAAACAAGCTGGATCTTGTTTACACAAACATCCCTGGTGAATTTCGGGCAGAGCCCCGCCCACACTTTGGCTACTCAGACCACATCTCTGTTATGCTAATTCCAGCATACAGACCACTCGTCAGGCATTCAAAACCGTTTCTGAGGCAGGTGAAAATCTGGCCAGCAGGGTTAGGGTTAGGGTTAGGGTTAGGGTTAGGGTTAGGGTTAGGGTTAGGGTTAGNATGACTTTGCCCCAGTCCTCAGCAGTCCATTCGCCATACAGTACTTTTTGCAGAGGATCAATCTATCCCTGATGTTTTTTTGGAGAGAAGTGGCTTCTTTGCTGCCCTTCTTGACACCAGGCCATCTTCCAAAAGTCTTTGCCTCACTGTGTGTGCAGATGCGCTCACACCTGCCTGCTGCCATTCCTGAGCAAGCTCTGCAATGAATCTTCTTTAGGAGACGATCTTGGCACTTGCTGGACTTTCTTGGATGCCCTGAAGCCTTCTTAACAAGAATTGAACCTTTTTCTTTGAAGTTCTTGATGATCCTATAAATTGTTATCTGTGAAGCCATTTTTATGCAACGCAATGATGGCTGCATGCATTTCTTTGCAGGTCACCATGGTTAACAATGAAAGAACAATGCTTTTTTAGCATGTCAAGTCTGCCATTCTAACCCAATCAGACTGACATAATGATCTCCAGCCATGTGCTTGTCAGCATTATCACCTGAGTTAACAAGACGATTACTGAAATGATCTCAGTAATGAAATGCAGTGGAAAGTTTTTTTCGGGATTAAGWWAATTTTCVTGGCAAAGAAGGACTATGCAATTCATCTGATCACTCTTCATAACATTCTGRAGTATATGCAAATTGTTATTATAAAAACTTAAGCAGCAACTTTTCCAATTTCCAATATTTATGTAATTATCAAAACTTTTGGCCAGGACTGTAGGTGGTAGAATGAACTTACTCTAGATGTCCATACAGTTGAGTCTCTGGCAATCTTTAAACAACGACTTAAGATGTACATATACGTTCTGAAAGGTGTTTACCCTCACACTGTGTCAATTGTCATTAGTGCTTCCATCTCCAACTTGACATTCAGCATTAATTATGTTGGCAAGTCGTTACTGTAAATCATATTAATATACAGGGTGGGCCATTTATATGGATACACYTTAATAAAATGGGAATGGTTGSTGATAYTAACRTCCTGTTTGTGGCACATTAGTATATGTGAGGGGGCAAACTTTTCAAGATGGGTGGTGACCATGGTGKMCATTTKGAAGTYGGCCATCTTGGATYCAACCTTTGTTTTTTCAATAGGAAGAGGGTCATGTGACACATCAAATTTATTGGGAATTTCACAAGAAAAACAATGGTGTGCTTGGTTTTAATGTAATTCTATTCATTCATGAGTTATTTACAAGTTTCACTTTGTTCACAGCCATTGACATGTCGAAGAGGTTAACACGTGATGAGCAGATCGAAATTGCGTTGATATCTGGTGAACGCAGTAACCGGGTCATTGCAGCAGATTTCAATGCAAGACACCCTACGAGACCACCCATCTCCTATGCTACAGTTAGCAAATTGCTTGCTAAGTTTTGTGAAACTGGTTCAGTGCTGGATTTGCCAAAATGTGGACGCATGAAAACTGTCACTAATGA
>QMIH01003792.1:12083-28234 GCA_003987875.1 Clarias batrachus | reverse complement strand
GTGCAATGAAAGAACAATGGTAATTTTTTTAAGAAGGCATAGGAAAGTATTGTACATTCTGTCCAACATGACCAGAACAAATTTTGGATTTCATGTCTGGATGAACACCKTTGAACAAGCATACATCATRTATACATATATATCAAACATACACTACATGTATGCTACCTCACATTTCATTTCAATGTAGAAAAGCTGAGCGCTTAAGGACTGCCTCCTCTTGTTTTTTTTTTTTTGTTTTTTGTTTTTTTTTTATATGAGGATGTGTATGGTGATTTGTTTGTTTAGGTAAAGGTTATGCATTTAAATGTTTTCAGACTATACACATGCCTGAGTTAGGATTGGTCTATTTTATACTTTTTGTTTGGGCAGTTTTTAATTTAAATATTAAGATATTGAGAGGTGAGAGAGTCATTTACACAGACAAATTTACAACACTGAATCTTTTTGTATATAGAATACTTGCTTCCTAAAACTTTTTTTTTAGGATCTAACCATTTATTGCAATCTTGTTTTGTTTAGTTTAGATTCTAACATGTTTATTGCAATTGCCTTATGGGATGATCTTGTTTTTGAAATTGCATTTCCTCTGCTAAAAAGGCTTTGAAATATAATTTCTGTTGTTGTATAAATGTTTCTTAAAGGAACACGGTGCAGTTATATGATCCAAGGTATACTGATTATGGAACATGTGTTTTGTGGATGTATAAAGAGCCAAAAGGCAGAGTGTTTGATGGTGGAGTCCCCTGTTAAAAGTGTCCAGATGACCGAATATAGTCCTTTTGTTGCAAGAGATGTTTGTTTGTTGTGTTATTGTAGCAGTTGCACGGATCATCTTACAGAGTTAAAACAAAGTATGCTGCTGATTTCAACRTTATAGTGTGAGACTTGATTGAGCTATATACAGTAGGTTTATTTAACAGAACAATGCTGTRTGTACTTTTTCATATTAAACCACTGTTTGAATATAAGGTAAATAAATGCACATACAGTAATGACTGCTGGGATAGCCTCCAACCCCTGAGGACCTGAACAGGATAAGCAATTCAGATAGTGGATGGATGGATGAATATCCAAAATATTAGATTAACATGAAAAAGTCATGTTTGTTTAACATAAGATTTTTTAATATACTTTGCTTAAAGCTTTTCGTTTATATTAACATAAAAAAACATGTATGTTTAGTTAATAAAAACTTAGTACATTTATCAAACATTAATCATTTGAAGCAAACATAACTTTAATATGTGCAACCGATGTACAAACTTTTTTCATATAAATCCAACAGACTTTTTTTTTCAGTGCATGTACATGAAAAAAAAAAAGTAATGTATTTAATTAATGGTTCTAATTTTTCTTACTTGTAGTATCTTTAGATTTCTAGTAGTTTCCTTCACATGGTTAATTGAAATCTCCAGTAAGTGGTGATATTCCACGGTTACTTTACTCAACCTGGATAAACAACACTGCAATACCTTTTATTCTGTTTTTACATGAGTTATATATTTTATTAAAATATACAGATTAAGAACATAAATTAATTGTTACTTTTTATATCAAAAATTTGATCAATAGAAAATCTGATAAAATAACGTATTACTGTAAGCCTGTGGCACAGCATGACTACTGGATATACCACAGCTGTGTTAATATTCATTACAAAAGCAGACTATTAAGCATGTTAATGTAACATTTAATCCTAATGCTCTAAAATATAGTTTTCCTGTAATTCCAGATTCTATGCCTCTCTAGAAACAAAATGACAGAAAGTTTTGATCTTTCCTGTAGTCTACACCAGTCTACAGTCCTACACCTGCTGCATCATTTTCTGTTGCTCACTTGATTCTTAAATCAATCATTCGATGCAAAAACAGTTCAATATTTTATCAAAGATTTTTGATTAACAGACTAGTAGATGGGAATGTGGGTCTGGTACCTTGTATTGTGAATATGTATTGTTAAACACTGACCACCACATTTCACCACAGGTTGGCCAAGAAAAAAACTACACAATGATGAAGTAAAATATTTCATTTTGTAGAAAAATCTATATACAGTATGTATTTTTCTTTTTTTATAAAAATGATGTGCTCAGTGGTCATTCACGTATCTCTCAACAAAGATATCATTTTCACTCATTAATTAAAAAACACATGTGTATACAATAGATTATAATTGTTCAACCACATGTCTGCTTTTCAACCACCAGGAATAGTGTACTGTTTATGCACTCTCTCTCTCTCTCTCTCTCTCTCTCTCTCTCTCTCTGTGTTTGGAATTATTTATGACATTTTTTTTTAAATCATGTTGAAATGATTGTAAAATTCTATATGTTTGTTTTGTACAGAAGTTGATTTAAAAAATTTAGTTGAATTATGTGAAAAAAAAACATCAGAATTATCAGAAAAAAGTCAGAATTCTGAATAAAAGTTAAAATTATGAGAAAATCATCATTCTTAGATCAAAGTCCTTAATCCTCAAAAGATCAAAAGGTCCTAATCCTCCTCATTATATCTGCAAAAACGGGAATCCATGCTTTTCTTACAAAAAAAAAATAGTATTGGTAGTAGGTTGTTCTGTCTCTTCTGACATAAGAACTCTATTCTGTCATGGAGAGCTACTCAGTGCAGGCGCTACACACACACACACACACGCACACACACGCACACACACGCACACACACGCACACACACGCACACACACAGTGCATTAGATGTGCCAGCGGTGGAGTGCACCTACAGTTTCTCACAATTCCTATCAAGAATATGCAAGACACGCCTCTAAGTACCTACCTGTACTGTTTCTCAACCAACCACGAATGGATTGTGGTTTTAAATGATTCATAATTAATGTACAGTAAATGCCATTCAAAAGTAACATTCCTAGTATATAATTACTCCACAGTATTACACAATACTCAAGCCACAAGAAGAGAAAAATTATGGAAAGCTTTTATAATGTTCCTTTTTATCTGGTTCACCTTGTTTCATCTTCCTCCTGTCTCAAAACCACATGGTTGCCAGTGGTATTGATTGGTACAAATAAATTTGTACAATGTGGTTTGTGTCTGAAGCAAAAGCATCTGTCTAAAATAAAGTTTTTGCAAGTCATGGCACTACAGATTCTTTTCCTTCAAATTTAAGAGTGCTGAACTCATTCCAGCAAGACAATACAAACGTTCACAAAGCAAGCATGAGCTCCATGAAGATATAAAAGGCCTTATAAAAAAATTGGGGTCTTGTTGACACAGAAGCAACATTAGATGGGGAACATGAACACTCAGTGTTTGACAAGACCTGAGAACATGGCTGCAGCTCCAAAAGAAAGCTTAAACCAAAATTAAAAGAAACTAAAACCACAGACCAAATCGCATGCCGTGTTCTCCAAGAAGCTTGAACGCTTTATGTGATACACTGTGGCTTTAAGAGTGTGATCTCTTCAGACTCATGTCAGATAGAGAAATGTTTGTCCAGGAAACATGTTCAGCATCTGGAATGAGATGTTCAGCAGGCACATATGGTCAGCTGTGGACAAACGTTTGGACTTGTGCAGGACAGTCCATTCATCATCACTATCATGAACATCACTGGATAAATATGACCCATCCTCATCAATAAACATCAACTGCTCACTGGACGCAATGTTCGAGGCTACAATCTTAACCATAACCTGCAATATACAGGAAGACCCTTTTTAAGAACACAATGTGGAAAATCATATTATCTCAAATCTAAAGTCATGACTGTACAAATCAAACATTAATGATGCTAATCACAAATCGCCCCCCCCCATTACACAGACATGCTTTAGCCCTTCTGTATACTTTCAGCCAATAAATACAGACCTTGTCATCATCTTCATGCTTCGGCGTACGTTCCGTCTGATGATGTTCAGTCTGTGCAGGTTCAAGTGAGGGCGTCTGGCTTCTCGAGGCTCTGTGGTGTCCACAGCTCTGGCATTCCTGCGTGACTGAAAACAGCTTCTCGCTGCCCTCAATGGTGATACAGCATTATAGATGACAAAGGCAGCAGAACTGGAAGAGCTCCAGCAAACACTGTGTGCTCACCAACACCTCACAATTCAGGATAAGAAAAACTTGTATTAATCTCATGATGTCTCAATAAATTTGGTATTAAAATATTTATACAAGTATTTTAATTATTTTTTTATTTATTTTGGCTGACTCTGTGTGTATATATGCAAAGTGTAGTAAAAAAAAAGCTAAAAAAAAAAAAAAAAAAACAGCACAATACATCCCTCTGATCCATCACATGTGCTATCAATACAAACTATGAAACCAGCCAATTAGAAGAAGTCAAAGTTTTATTCAACCTTTCCACATTCTCTAATATTATACTTTAGACATTAACTTTACTCTCTCACTCACTCATTCTTTATACTGCTAATCCTGTACAGAGTCACGAGAGGCCGAAGCCTATCCCAGGGGACTATAAGGTGGGGGAGACCCTGGACGTGGTGCCAGTCCATCACAGGACATTAAATATGGGTACAGTTTATATTATGCAGTATTATATACCTAATAGTTTTCAGCCAGTTTGTTAGCAAGCCTATATATTGTCATACATTATCATATTTTATATATTTCCGACATATCGCCCAATCCTATGTTCCTAATGTTCAGGCTTTTATATACAAGCCAGTAATGAGGCATCTCTTCAGTTAAATAAAGGTCAAGCTGTTCAGTTAATGTTCACAATCAATGAAGAAATGTACACAGAATGAGAAAAGTTTAACTAAATTTAAATTTAAACTTTTTGACCATAGTCCAGTGGTTCATGCCGAGTGGGCTGGTTTAAGCATTTTAAAAACAGCTGTTCTCCTGGGACAGAAGACTAAATCAGGTTTGACTGTGTAAAGAACAAGAATCTACAAATATCAAGGTAACATTACCATATGTTTGGATGTAAAATTAATGCCAGAAAATGGTAGGACTTCATCTGAATTCTGAAACAAAGTCAAAAGAAAATATATTCTTGCAGCATAATTGCTTACTTTCATTAATTTAGCCATGAAGTTTATTCATTCTGACAAAACTTATATCTGTTTATTTCCCTCCGACCTTCATGTCAGGCTTTCTCCTCCACCTCAGAACATTACGCACAATAGTAGAGGTGTTCTCTTCTACAACAGACATCTTTTAAATATACCGTACTACTACTACTACTACTACTAATAATAATAATAATAATAATTATAATAATAATTAGATATAGATATGCAGAAAAACTCATCTGCTGATCTGTGAGAAACCATTAATAAACAAATTCTAATTACATCCCATAAAAGTATCACAAATCTACATGCAGTACTGAGAGCTTCTTTTTCTCTTCAATCTCGGATTAACATAAGCTCAAGGTGATGCAGAATGCAGAGGAAAGGAAACAGCCTCAGATCGCGCAGTTAGTGCTGGACTTGGGTCAACTTTCATAAGTTACAGTATATTGAGACAGCAATTCATCAGTAATATAACTCCAGTATAAACTCATTTCTTCATGAGTGTTAAATATCTAGCTTTCATCAGTGTCAGTTCCCATGCAGTTAATTGAAGTCATTCATAATTTTGATGAAAATTATTGGATGAAAATAGGCACAACCAAGTACATATAAGTACAAACAAATACATTAATAAATAAACACATTTTTTTATACGCAAGCACTTCCTCTTAAGCGCAGGTTAATTGTTGCCAGCTGAACCATTAATGAAAGCCTCTTAATTATTTGCTTATATAAAGTCAAACCTCAAAATAAATTAATGAATAAATAAATAAATATATATATATATATATAGAGAGAGAGAGAGAGATAGATAGATAGATATTGATCAAAATGTTTTGGTATTACTTTTGCTATTACTTTGGTATTAATTTGGTATTACTTGTTCCTTTGGGAGTTTTTTTAGGCATAAAAATGCACTTTGGTTATTTAGTTTGTTTAGGCGTGAAAAATCGCTCGCTCGGTTTTTAATGTTGAAGGTTTGAGCTGTTTTTATCTCCTTTACTGTCACTCTAACTGCAGGTGGAATTGTAACTGAAATTGTGACGGGGTAGAAAACTAACTCCCCCATGTGACTGAACCATGTACTGGTTCACAACATTAAACTTCCAACTGTTCAGGATATGTACAGTATATATTGTACACTCACATGTTTGGGATCACTTTCTAACTCCATGGGCTTTCCTGATTTTTATTTCTGTCTACACTGTAAAACAATGCTCAAAATGTCCAAAATACACAATAATCTCCTCTGAACAGTTGATATTGAGATGAATCTGCTACTCCTGCTCTATAAAGCTTCATAACGGCTCTAATCTGAGGTGCTGTTTGTTAATTGGTGATCTCTGAGGCTGGTGACTCTAAATGAACTTCTCCTCTGCAAATTCTGAGGTACGTTTTGTTCTCGCTTTCCTGGGAAGGTCTTCATGAGAGCCAGTTTCATCATGGAGCTTGATGGGTTTCTTAAACGCACTCGACACAATACTGTTCTTGTAAGAACTGTTCCAGAACAGCTGACCTTCATGTCTTAAAATAACACCTAATTATTGTTCTCGTTGGTAATTACATTTTGGTCTTCCTTTTCTGGGAAGGTCTTCATGAGAGACAGTTTTATCATGGTGACTGATGGGTTTTGCAAAAGCACTTGACACAATACTGTTCTTGTAAGAACTGTTCCAGAACCACCTGTTGTTGTTGTTGTTACTTAATTACCTAATGCCATACATGTTATTTCATAGTTTTGTGACTGGTACTGTGTCATATTATTAACTATTTAATTATTTGAATGTGACATATTTTAATGTTATTAATACAATAATAAAACTGTAATCTGGGCACACAAGTGTGGTCTGGAACCCCATTCAGCTTATCCCTCACCTCTGGGATAGGCTTCAGGCCTCCCACAACCCTAGTTAGGATAAATAGTGTAAAGAATGAGTAAGTGAGTGACTCTTGTTTGTGTTTATCTGAAGATGACTCCACTTTGATACAAAATTATACAATAAAACAGATATAAGTTGAATAATATTTTTGGTAGTGTATAATATACAGTACACATCCAGTGCAGAACTGTGTGGGTTCATTAATTTGCATTTTGTTTTTTTGGAGGGAAAGCAGCACAGGGATATAGAAGGAAAGCATTAACAAGGAAATGTTTGTAAATGTAAATATTTACATTTTGCAGGAAGATGGAACACAGCACACACACACACACACACACACACACACACCAAAACAAATTTACAGTCATTAACAGGTAAGCCATAACTTTGGAATCTCTAAAAATATTCATTTACTGTATGTTTTAGGTCAATCATTCAATTTCAAAATCTGTTTGATGTCTGTTTTATGCATTTAAAAATGTAGTAGAGATAAGACAGGCAACTATAACTATTTTACATGTTCACAGGACATTGTAATTTTAAAAATCTTTTTTTTTTTTTTTTTTAATACAGTAGAACCTTGGATTACAAGCATAATCCGTTCGGGAAGTGGGCTCGTATTCCAAAACACTCGTAAACCAAATCATCATTTCCCATAAGAAATAATGAAAACTCAAATTATTTGTTCCACAGCTCCAAAAAATAAATACATAAAAATAATTAGTACAATCTATAAAATGAAAATAAAACAAATTAATCAACACTTTACCTTTAAAAAAAAAGTACAAATAAATCCCGACAGATAAGTGTTTCCATTGGTGCGCGCAGTGTGTGTGTGTGTGGAATTAGCCCGTTCCCTCGCCTCGTTTTACACAGTAACACTCCTCCTCCCTCTCCCCACCTCGCTTTTTAAGATTCACAACAAACACACAAACACAACGGAAACACCGTTTTAACAGGGAAAAAAATATTTCTGAGACTGGCATGAGCGCATACTAACAGAATCACTTAAGTTTCACAACAAACGGACACGCACACAAACACGGAAACACCGTTTTAACAGGGAAAAAAAAGAAATCTCTCTGACCTGGCGTGAGCGCATACTAAGCGAATCAGTGCTTTAGAGTAAAAAAAAAACAAACAAAAAAACCAAATGAACCAGCACCTTACCTTTGAAGGAAGATGAAGGAAGGTGAGAGAGTGACGCTTGGTGTCAAAATAAGAGTCGCATGTGCGACGCATGATACTCGGCGCTCGTAAACTAATACTTGCTCGGTTTCCGAAGAAAAAATTTTTAAAAATCTTTGCTCGGTTTGTCGAACCCTCGTAAACCACGTTACTCGCAATCTGAGGTTCCACTGTATTTAATATATTTCTGTGCACAGCACGGTGGTGTAGTGGTTAGCACTGTTTCCTTGCACCTCCAGGGTCCAGGTTCGATTCCTGGGCAGGCTGAATTCCCATTTCTCTGTGCATGGAGTTTACGTGTTCTCCCCGTTCTTGGTGGGTTTCCTCCGGGTACACCGGTTTCCTCCCACAGCCCAAAGACCTGCAGATTAGGCTAATTGGCGTTCCCAAATTGTAACAGATTTACTTCACAAGATTAGTTATTCCTCTCTCATAGCTTGTAGTTGAAGATGGTGGAACAGAGATTCAAAATGTCAGTAGGGTTTTATGCAGCCGAAAACTGGACTCAAGATCAGACAGCCTTCTTACATCTTTTATACAGAGTGTACATTTTTACACTCTGTTTTTAATGACTAAATATTTTTATCCATGTGCCACTTAGATGTTGGAAATGCTTAGTAAAATACAGCATGAATATTATATTCTGTGGTGTTTCTCATTTAAAGCTATAACCAAACCATGGACAATTATTATTTAAAGTCGTGCATAATGACAATATCTAGATGTTCTTACCTGAATTATAATTATAATAGAACTTACATTCAATCATGATGATTTTATTTAATATGAAATATTTTCAGATTAGCTGTAGTAGCATAGAACTACATTTCAGCTATAATGTTGGATTCTGACCCCATAATTGTCAGGATTAATAATTACAGATATAAACTAATAACATGATTTATGGAAGGAAAAAATAAGAATTTATTTACTACGGTACCAGGAAAAAACACAATTTGTTTGAGACATACTGTGGTGTGTAAGTCTATTTACATACTGTGTTTAAATTCTGTGCAAGGCTTGAAAACAGAAAAATAGGAGGGGAATACTTAAGCTTTTACATTTTATAACAGGTATAATTAATTAATAAAGGGAATAATTAAGCTATCACCTTTTAGAGCTTTTAATAAAAACATTTACTGCCAAACTGTGTCTCCTTCGCATTTTGGTATCTGGCTCTTTATGGAAAACAGCACAGAAAAAAAAGAGGAACAACGAAATAGGCATAAATGTGAAGCTGATTCTGATCTCGAGAGACATCAGGACACAGCAGAAACCAGATAGAGACAACAGAGCATATTTACAGTCAGTAACAGGTAAGACATTTTTTTTTTATTAATGCTACAGCGTTTATATTTTTTAATGGTTAATAATTTTTTTGAACAAAAATTTGACCAAAAAATTAATAAATGAATAAATAAATAATTATATTTTCCCCCTAAATCTTCACAGTTATGGGTTCAGCATTGAACTTCATTCTTTTTTTCTCAGGTCAGATTCTTCTTTTTCTCTTCTTCTTTTTATTATTATTATTAACTGTAAAATGTACTTACTGTATTCTCTTTATTTAATGAAAGAGAAGACGGTAAGTAAGTTTTACAGTTAATAGTAATAATAATAATAATAATAATAATAATAATAATAATAATAATAATAATAATTCACAGTTCATGAGTGATATTGTTTCCCCTGCAGGACTGTGGCCTGTTGTTTTGTGTGCATCCCGTCAGTATTATATTGTGAAAGCAGAAATAACCTGGGATGAAGCTCAGAAATGGTGCAGAGAGAATTACGATGACCTGGCCACCATCGAGAATGATGAGGAAATGAACTCTGTCAAAAGCCTTCTCAGGGGAAAAACTGGCGACTTCTGGACAGGAAACAGGGGTGTCTGGATTGGACTGAAGCAAAATGAGAGTGTAAGCAATTATTTAAAATATATATACCATATTAAACTATATTGCATAATATATTTTTTATAATTAGACATAGAATTATTTAAAAGCTCATGTAATACATTCATGTAGTATTATCAATTATCTGAACAAATACTTAATTGTTTAAATTAAATTACAGTTCTGTTTTAGTGAACACATTTTACTTTTTTAACCTGAAATAATTGTTTTGTGGATTTGACATGTGAATGAATTTTCTGTAGTTTTGGAACATTTCTATGACTAGGTCATGGTACTGGTCAGATGGGACAACATTCAACTACACGAACTGGTTCTATGGAGAGCCGAACAATGATTTGGGTACTAACTGTGTGGAACTCTACAAAGGAAATAATACATGGAATGAGGCAGGCTGTGACAATAAGAATGCTTTCATCTGCTATAAAAGTGAGTAATCTAATGAGCGGTTATAATAGGTTTATTCCACAGCTTTTATTAACTCAGTTTTATAACTTGTAGTTTTTTCCATTTTCGCATGGAAGCATCAATAAAAATAAAACATTATTATTATTTTTATATTTAAAGTAACAAAATCACAATTATTTCATTTTGACAAAATTATATTTTTACATTTTTATTCTCTGATTGCAGAGCGAACTCCACTGATCGTGATTAAAGAGGAGAAGACGTGGCGAGAAGCTCTGTGGTCCTGCAGACAGAATCATGTGGACCTGGTTTCTGTTCAGTCACAGAAAATGCAGAACTGGGTGGGAGCAGTTACTCAAAATGCCTTCACTAATGTGACATCACGTGTGTGGATTGGTCTGCGTCACACCTGCGCTCAGGGCTTCTGGTTCTGGGTGGCAGGAGAGACCATCTGCTACCAGAACTGGGCTCCAGGTAACGGGACCGGAGAGGAAGACTGTGGTGATGGGGAGAGAACCGGAGCGATGCTGTCTGACAGTAAGAAGTGGATCAGCCTGCCAGAGACTCAAAAACTCCCCTTCATCTGTGTCACCTTCTAGTGGAGGTCAGAAATCTACACAGTATATCTCTCTATTATTGAAGTCATTCATTGAGAAACTGTACTGATTCATGTTTTTTTTTTTTTTTGGCTACTAGAAGTGAATGCATGGAGATCAGCTGGATCCTCATAGTTCAGGACCAGACTGTTCTTTCTCACCATGATTTTACTTGAATGCTTGTGATATGCTTTTTTTGTGATTGTGAGGTATTTTTTAGGGTGGTGGTCATACCTTTAGTGTATAAACTTTTTTTTTCCTATCTATCATGGGATAAATTTTATTATTATTAATATTTTGTTAAGCAATTTTATTAAGGCCTAATATTTTTGTATATTTGTTGTGCTTGAATCCTTGGAATTAATTTTGCATGTTCTTCTTGTTTTACATAAGCATAGTGATGACCTTGCTTTTGCTGACTCCAAACAATTTAATTCAGGTAATAGTGCAACATAATATATGCAGTAACTTACTATAATATAATAAATTTGAACTATGATTTTTTTCTTATTGGTTGTTTTCTTAGCTTTCAAAGCTTAGATTTATGTTTAAGCTTTGAAGATAGGAAGAAGGTGTAGATCATGCATCAAACATACAGCATATTAAATCCTAATAATGGTTCTAATTAATCCAGCCAAGCAAAAGGTAACTTTGAATTTGTGTTTTCAACCTTAATTTAACTGAAAGTTTAATCAGGCAACATGGTTCATATACTCTACTACGGACAAACTTTGCTACTCAGATGTGCTTCTTAATTAGCAAGCTTAAATTGTAAAATTATGAGGAAAAGAAATAAAAGAAAAAAAAGGGCCGTGAACAAGAAGCAGCCTCTGTTTGTAAAAAAAATAAATAAATAAAAAATGAAGCTAACACAGAAGTGTCAAAATGAACAGTTCCTTGAATGACCACTAGGAGCTGGCAACAAATTTGAGTTGATCCCATTGGACCCCATATTAAAATTCCCAACTTATAAACTGAAATAAATGATTGTATGCAGCGTGTTACAAAAAAATAAAATAAATAAAATTACGTTTTGGACTCCATAGACATATTTCCCATTCATAAAAAGTACATGCGGTTGGGGATTTGGAACTCATTAAGTGAACTTGATTTAAGTCATAAAATGATGCATAATTTGGAATGGCAGCTGCATTGCAGGGTTGCCCTGTGATGGATTGACACCTCACCTTGTGCTTAAAGTTACCTGGCATAGGTTCCAGGCCCGTGTGACCCTGTATATTGGGTAAGTGGTATAAAATATGAATGATATAAAAAATAAAAAATAAAAAAAAAATGAAGGAATAGGTGGAGCGAAGATGTTAGGATGACCAGAGCCCTCACATTTGAACTTCAAAACCACTCTAAAAACACATGAAAACACATGCATGACATCCAGGTACGAGTCCTGGGGTCCGTTCTTCGTACGTCGCTTGAAACATCCGAGATGAATTGACAGATCTAAGATGAGCTCATCGTGCTAATTACGATGCGGCTAATTCGGTTCTTCGAGCACACCTGTTGATTAGTATCGCTGGATTGAGTTGTCTAGGATTATTGCACGTTCGTGCGTTTGTTTAAAAGGCGATAGGCATCGACAGTGGAAACACTGATCACAACCCCTGCGATTGGTTGACGAAATGGCAAAAGAGCAGCTCAAAATTGTTTTCTCAAGCAGAGCAAGAGCTTTTATTAGAGGGTTATGGAGAATTTCAAACTTTAAGATAATTTAAAATAAAGTTATTAAATATGCAAGTGCTGCCCATGTTACATGTTATATGTGTGTATGTGTATATACACTCTCAAATCCTATTTGTATTAATTTAAAGTTAGCTGAACAAATTTGATAATTTAAGTAATCATATACTTAAGTAACAGTAAGTGTCACCTCAAAGTTCCAGCAATTTAAATCTAAAGAGCTCTGGTGGCTTAGTGGTAGGTGCTGCGCCTGCTGCACCGAAGACCCGGCTTCGATTCTCGCGCTGGATTGAATTTACTTTATTTACAACAAATTCAAATATTAATAGTTCTGTTTACTTCAAATTACTTTATAAAATTATGCAACTGATTACCTCAAATATTTTGAGTTTTGCCAACTTAATCAGGTTTACAGTGTAAAAGTGAAGTAGAAGAACAAGTATAGTAAGAAGTATATTGTCATGCTGTGTTAAAGGATCCTGTATCACACAATACACAAAGGAATTTGAAAAACTCTGTATAATCCTCACACCTTCAGTAACCGGTTGCTCTCTCATAAACGGACAAGACATGACGGCGACCGATTTAAGAAAATTACCTCCACTTATATAGACGCAATCGGAAGATGGTTATGAATGATGACCACAGACACACACACATATACTGTATTTATGTTTAGATACATCCATCCATATATTCATGCAAGATACTTTTCTTTTTCCACGTGTCAGTCCGCGTCAGTCATGCTCTTTAACCAATCAGATGTGATCTCGCCATTTCAGCCAATCATAACCCGCCAGGAGCGCAGCCTAAATCCTGTTTACATGAAATAAACCTGCTCCCGAGCAGCTTTAAGCTTACGGACAGGTTGCTATGACAGCAAGTGCGAGATGCGCATCGAAGAACGGAATAATCCAAAATCAGGACAAATCCACAACAATCAAATCCACCTAACTAAGTTGGCAACATACAAAGAACGGACCCCAGTTATTTTAATAGAATATAGTGGCGTGAAGTAAAGTTTGGAGGCAAGTTAAAGAAGTTTTGGTGTAATGTCATACTGCATGTGTGGCACTCCTACATCCCAAAGGAACAGGAAGGTACAAAAGAATTTAAACCGACTACGCCACCCTGGTGGAGCGCCAAGGAAATACTCCCAATAAAGACGCAGGCAAGTTCTAATCGAAGGCAAGAATAAAAATCGAATGAGCCGTGGGTATCAATACAAAATATATATTTTATTATTAAAAAGGCCAACTATAAAATGTTCTCTTCCAAATAAGCACAAGGAAAATAAATTATTTTATAAAAATACCCCTCTGGGGCCAGAGGCTAGCAGGAACAGAGCAGGCCGGCTGCAGCTCAGGGAATCATCCAAAACCCACATCAAATTCACATCAAATCAAATGCCAGCACCCACTGCAAGGAACTTGTGTTGGCACATCTGCACTCGGTGAAGCACACACCCAAACAAATGCAGCTAGCCTCCCCTGTTCCACACCATGCCCGGCTCCTAATGAAAAGTAAAGAAAAAAACACACACAATAGATAACAAATGATGGCGACAATCCTCACTAAACCATAATCAGACAAAAAAAGAAAGAAAATAAACTACAGTTTCACAGACTCAATAGTATAGGGGCTGAGACACTCAAGTCTTCTCACAGCCCTATATACAACTAATACTGGTACACAAAAACATCACATCAACAGAGCCAGAAAATAAATAACACAAACACCTTCAACATCACAGTACAACACACAAAAACAACCAAATATGAACAATCTACCAATGAAGACAACTCCAGCCAAAACAAACAAAAAAACTAAACAGGAAAGCAAGTCAAAAATAAGAATAATAAACCCTCACTCAGCACACAGATGGTACCATAGCTACCAGCCCAACAGCCCACATGGCAGCCGAGTCTCAAACAAAGGGTCCACGACACCCATAAGCAAAACAGCAACGGCGTCACATAGCGTTGTCCACTAAAAATAAGGCTTAGGAATTATAATATTCTACCTCACTCCTAGTACAAAAAGGAATAGCACATTAGGGCACAATCGACTGACCGAAATAAAAAAGGAAAAGCAAATACTTACTTGGGTTAAACAACACCCCACATGAGGCTGTATGATTACTCACAGCAAGGGCCGCAAATGGATCTACCGGCCGGCCTTCTCACCCTAATATGGTGCCGTAGCTATAAACAATACACTAAATATACTTGCTACAAAAGAAATTTTATTCATGAAAAGAAATTTCTTATAAATACTGGCATACCTGAAAGTGCACTCCGCTACGAATATTACACTTGACTCACCTGTTGACTCCCTATAATTAAATTATAAATAGTGCAAATTAGCCCCAAGCTATTCACATAGTTACACCACCAACCGAATTCAATCATACCTGAAAAAAATCAGGAACCAGGAACGGGAAGGGACACGCCAGGTTGAGGTGAACCCAGAAACCACAAGACAGGTCCGCACGTGTCAGAATAATGATCCTTAAACAGACTACATTCCCCTCATTAACTGGATAACCATGCCCCAAACAAGTCCACAAATAAAAACAAACACTTACCCTGCCACACATGCATAAAGATTATCTTAAGCAATTTGTCACGGCCTGGCTAGTACTACAGGCCAGATCGACTGATGTTGCAGTGGGCATATAGGGTAGGCATGCATGCAGAGGGGTTGTTCTTTTTATAAACTAAAAACAGACACACAAACAAAAACTAAAAACAACAAACGTAAACTATAATTAGGGCCCAGGAGAAACACAGGAACTGAACACAGGGAACTGAGCGCTAATACAGGGACCTGACAGAAGGAAACATGGAGCGGGAGCTAACTAAAGACAGGGGAACTACACTCAAAAAAATGATTTTTCGCTGCAGTTCATTTGAAGAAGGCAGATAACATTTAAATAATCCAATAAATACCTGTTTTATAAAAATACGTGAGTGAGTTAGGTTAACCCTACTTAAGGTCTCTTCACATCAAATCTACTAAGCTGTTTTATGTTATCTTGAGGTGATTCTGTTTCGTGCTGTTTGGCCGTTCTTCATATTTTGTGCACTGCGCATGTGCGGGTTTCGGCGCCTACCTGAGAAAGACTTTGTGCTGTAAAGGACATCTTATGTTGGGTAAAATTCATATGTCCCTATAAAATATATCATAATGTTTCCTTTCAAAGTTTATAGGTGAATGGGTTGTGGTTTAATCTGAGTTAGTAAACTCGTCTTCAGAATTACATTTCTGGATTTAACTTAAATTTACCATGCTAAACATTTGACGGTTAGCATTGTTCAAGCTTAGCGGTGTGGTTGTAAACGTGCTTTAATGTGTTAGTGTTAAAATCACATACGTTCCTTACAGTATATCGTATAAAGTATTGGTATGATCCTGTTATGAATTACCATGAGATTTGCGGTAAAAAAAAAAAA